>CAEGAE010027271.1:0-51397 GCA_903067095.1 Girardinus metallicus
TTATGATGTAAAGCACTTTGAAATGCCTTGTTGCTGAAATGTGCTATACAAATAAAATTTGATTTGATTTGATTTGATGATAAATTAAAAGCAGCTCTAATTTCAATTTACAGGATTTATTATTTTTCTCTTTTGTCTTTCTTTCTTACCAAAAACTGGTCTTCTCAACGAGCTTTGTTCTCAACTAGCCCTTTTTTAAAGGGCAACTTTGTTTACAGCAACTTCATAATTCACTTCATGTGTTGTTTTTGTTTAGTTATTGTGGATATTTAAAATGTGTTCTGGTTCCAGTATTAAATGTTCATTTTGATTTTTGAGAGTGTTTTCTTCCGTTTTATTGTGCCATTACCATTATGCCACTTAAAAATCAAAACAACAATATTATCGTTTATCGCGATAACTTCTGGGACAATTTATCATCCAGCAAAAACATAAAGTTTAATTAAGTGAGTATTTGTACACTTGAAATAAGACAAAACTAACTTACAAGTAACTTTTCAGCAAGATCTAGCAGCTTGTTTTTATGATGGAGTATTATAAAAACTATATTCCCATAATACTATGACTCTGTTTCTGATAATGCTGTAACTTTATGTCCAAAATATTATGATTTTTGACTCTGTTCTTGTTATATTCTAATTTTATTTTCTGTGTTTTATTTTTTAATACTCTCATATGTTTCAAGTCAATAACTTTCTAAAAATGCTAGTTTCACTAGCAGATTATTTCATTTATAACATGGGGAAAATATCTTGTTATAAGTAAAGTAATCTGCCAGAAGAAACACTTTTTTTTATTAATATTAATTAATTATTGATCTATAACAAGCTCCTATATCTTGCTGAAAAGATAATTGTAAGTTAGTTTTCTTATTTTAAGATATTTGCATTACTTGCTGAGATTTTGTGTTTTTGCAACGTAATCCACAAGTTTCATTTCTTGAATTAAATAAATTAGCCTTTTGATCAAATTCTAATTTATTTATTGAGCTGCAGCATTTTTTAGAGCACTTTTGTGAGTCTCAACTTTCAGTGACAGATTACATTTTCACAAAACTTCTTCAGGAAGCCGTGAACAGAGGTGTCAGCCATGAGATATATCTCAGTGTTTACCTGTTCACATCTTTAGAATACTTATTTCTCAAGCTCAACATGAAAGGGAATAAAAGAGAAATCTGGATTTTTGCCTCCGCAGATGAAATCTTTGGAGGGACAAAAACTTCTTCTCCTGTCTTTGTCATTCCTCTCAGGCAGGGGGGAAAGTCTGTGACTTTCTATTATATGTATTTTTTCATTTTTCTTTATTATTTCTGCCACTTTCCCTCCATACATTTCAGATCTGTAGCTCTACATGCCTTCAAAGTGCCTGTATGCCACAATGTTAGCAGCGCAGAAAAGGCCTTTCATACTGAAAAGGCTTTGTTTTAATTAACTTTTAATATTGCTGCAGAAACCAAACATTCCCTTAGATTAATAACCATCCAAGAACCAAATCAAACTTACAAAATATAGATTAAATATGCAAGATTATTAATACAGTGGCTTTTACATTAACAAAGGCTTTCGCCAGTTAGCTTTAGCGCAGCTTGATTAATTTCCCCAAAACTTTCTGAGACAACCTACCTTGATTAAAGATGGCCGCTGAGCCTCTGCTTTGAAAATGTAAAGATAGATTTATATTTGTATTAAAAATATGTTTTAAAAAATAAGAGCTGTAACTGTTGGGTATGAAAATAATCTCTAAAGTTTTCGGCCAGTTTCTCTGTAGCTACAGAAAGTTGTTGCCAAGGTGACGGAACATTCCAGTTCTAAAGGCAGGAAATGTGAAAATCACAAACGCAACAGTTTCTCTGCAGTGTTGCCTCCCTTTATGTTACCGGTGAGAAGTTTTCTCTCTGTTTTAATGTTTCCTGTTTTTATAAAAACTTTCCACTTCTTGGTTTTGTTAAAATCCTTTCTAAGGAAGAATGAATACAACAGATTAGAGGTACAGCTGCTGTTAAAGCATATAAAAAAAAACATTGTCTCTGAGCTCTAAAATATTTTAAGTTAATGAAAAACTGATTTTTAAATGTACAGTTTTCTGTTTTTCGTTTGTATATATTCAAATCTGAATATAAAAGAGCCCAATTAACAGTTAGTTGGCTTTATTTGTAAGCCCTCTCAGTTGACTTCTTGGCTTGACTGCAAAAATGTAGGCAACCCTTTGACCTGTAACACTGTAAAACATTTGAAGGTGTTTTAACTTGAAAATGAAAGTCCACCTGCTGCCTTGAAAAGGCAATTTAAGTCACAAGAAAAATGTTTTGGTTTTAACTCGGAAATTAAAGTTCACGAAGTTGATTTAACAAGAGTCAAGTTGTCTAAACATTGTTTTTATCTTCATTCATCTTGAATTGTGAGTTTTAACTTAATGCTTCAATTTAAACCAGATAATTATTTCACAATATGCAAGAAAAGAAACTGCCTTAAAGAGCCACATTTCCCTATTATTTTACTCACAACATCAAGTTAAAATAAATACTCATTTTACTCTAGAATAATTAAAATTCTTGTTTCAAACTGCATGAACAAAATTTCTGATCTGATAATGAATTTTATTAAACATCCCAACGAATTGAGCTCAGAAACATTTAGTGTGAACAGGACATTATCCTCAAGCTTTGCTAACTGAGAATCGCATTAAAATGAACATTTGCCTTAATAAACACAAGAGTCGGATCAACGTAACGCACTTCCATCTCAGGAGACAGAAACTTGCCGCTAAGCATTCTGGGAAATAGTTCCCACTCCTGTCTTTCTCTTCTTTCAGTTTTTTTAAGTGCTAACCTAAAAACTCTAGTTTATTCAACTCTTGGAAGTTTGATTAAATTTGATTAAAAAGTTAATTTACTTTAAATGAAAGTACAACTTTCAACTTTCTAGAGTAGAAGATGGTAGACACAACTAAATGCGGCTGAAATGTTTTACAGTGCATGCTATTGCTTAATTAAATAGAATCATTTTAAGAAGTTGAAATTTTCTCTTACTCTACAATGATACATAAATTATGATCCTAAATGAGTTTTAACCAGTTTTAATTTTTTTTTTTTTTTTTTTGCAGCCTCTAAAATCTTGCGTTGCTTTTATCTCCATCCACTTTTCCACCATCTTCATTTGGCTCCTTGCTGAACAAAAGTGCCACTTAAACCATGTTTTTCCTTAGAAATGATGTGGAGGCCATTTTGTGGAATTCTGAAATAGTAATTACATTTTCAAAAGTTGAGACAAACGGTTAAACTTTTAACGTTTTTAAATTTTCTTTAATTTAAAAAAAAATTATTCTCCAATTAGTGTATATAGAGCAAACTTTACAGACTAACAAAAAGAAGAATTGATCTAAATAAATTAAAAACAAAAACAACAAGGAAGTGTACATTAAAATGAATACATTCAAGACAAAACACAGGCGTCACAACAAAAACAATGAAATTGTTTAACACACGTGGGTTAGGATTAACTTTTTTCCCCTTTCATTTTGGCAGCCATTCATGATGAATGGTGATGCCAACCTAGTCAGATTTTGTGCATATTGCTGCTTACTTTCTATAAGAACAATTCACATCTGCACTGCTGAGGTTAAAATTGTTATTTTTTCTGTGGAAAGTGCAGCTGAAAAACAGTAATTCAGGTCCCCAGTGTGTTCTACAAGGGAACAGTATATATCACGCAAATGACTGCCGATATTAAGATTAGTTCTAGCAGCGTTAATATCATGAAATAAAGTCCAGATCCTCCACAAAGCCAAAACCACAGAGGATCAAAGTGTTGATGCGTCGTGAAGAAATGCTCTGAGCATGTCGATGAGGTTTCCAGGACAATATCCACTCATACTCTTTCTTCCCTGGTTGTGTGATTAAGCATTTTGATGCAACACCGAGTAGCTGTTGCCAAGTTGAAACGGGCAGAGTTGTTTCTGTCCACACCAGCCTTTAATTGTTTGGCCTTGGGCCTGTCAGAACAATCTGGAGTAGTAGTCTGATGTGGTAATTCCCGGGCTGTGAGCATGAAGCCCTCTGTATGGCCCCAGTCTCTGCTTCCTCGTCCCTCTTTCTCCGCAGCCGGTTAGCTGGACTGATTTGAAGCCGCAGCGTGTAGGTGTCATGAAATCTGTCAGATTTGGTTTTGGTGCAAATGTGCAGATTGAAGTGTTGAAGAACAGATCAGTATAAGAATACATACGTCTCAAGTGACATCACACTTCCTTGAACTTTGTAAGTCTACGTTCATACTGCAGCCTGAAGTGAACCAAATCCAATTGTTTTTTTTCTGCGTGGTCGTTCACACTTCCAAATATATGCGACTTGTATGTGATCTCCATTGTGAACTGAAAACAACCTGAAAGTGTCTGGCAATAGCGTCACACACAGAGCGCGCTCATTGTTTTTGCCAACCGCCATAAAAAAGAAGTAGTGCTCAGTGTTTGCGGAAGTAGACATGGATGCTAACGGAGGAGCATAGCTTACTATTTTAAACTTGTTATCCAATCAGAACCAGCACATTACCAACTTCATCCTTATTATAGTCCATTGTGGTTGCTGTTTTTCTTCCTGCTTGCTCGTATCAGGGCGGATAACAGTGACGTTTGTCAAGAATCAATGACATTTGGGTCAGATTCAGGTCACAGAAACGACTCCGATATCTAAGTAGTCTGGGTTGCATTCGAAAAAATCCAATCTGTGTTGTTCAGACTGTCAAAACATCTGATTCAGGTCACATTAAGCAAAAAAAATAAAAAATTGGAATAGGGTCACTTCAGGCTGCAGTGTGAACGTAGTCTAACTTACAGCCATCTTGCAACTGAGTTGCTATGACAACAATAAGCAAACTACGGGCTTAAAACAAGCTATTGCCTCGTTCCTACCTAATTTTTTGAGTACTCTACCCACTTCTGTGTAATACTAAGATAAATGTCAGTGATATTTACTGCTGAACTAGCAAAATTAGTTTAGCTAATGTAGCTTTTATATGCAAGCTAAGACAGACATGTCACACGAAGAATTTGTACATCTTTTACGAATCCGTTTAAACGTTGATTGTATGCATCCATGGAGTTCAGACCACAAAGCTCATTCTTCATGTTTACTAAGTAGTGAACTATATGAGATCAGATGCAGCTTGTCCACATCGTCTGACATATTTTCCTTCTCCATCTCATAAGGTCGATCCCAACAACAGCCATTTTGTTCATGTATCTTTCTCTCTCACATTGGTTAAGAGTGTCCACATATTTTCTTTTTGTGCAAACACTTCCCTATGATAAAGGTGCAGATCACTTCCGTTAGTGATCTGCGCCATTTTGGTAGGCAATATATTCAACACTGATTAATGAAGTTATAATATGTTACCTGATAAAACATTTACAGCTAAATCGAAAAGAATGAGCTAGATAGATGTAATAATTATTTAATATTAGTAAGTAAAAGTGAGAAAAAATGTAAAATTCAGTATTTCTTTACATATTTCATAGCATTTTCTGTGGGCAAACCCACAGATTTGTTACTCAGATCCTCTGTGTAACAAACCATGTTAAAAATAGCAAGCACCTAATCTTACCCCTTAAATACCTTAAACAATGAGAGTTTATGGCGTCCTCTAATGACAATAAAAATAACAGGTTGCTCACCAAGCAACAGTACCACTAGGACAGATCGTGCCAATAATGCAGCTTTAATACGAGACAAACATGCTGGAGGTTTGATTTGGTTTGCCACTGGAAAATAAATCAAAGTTCCTTGCTGGTTAGTATTCCTGTTATTTCTTGACAGATATTGCTGTGGCCTCGAGCGAATGACCATCTGTCAGGGAAGCGACAGCGTGCATGTTTCTGAGGCTCTGAAATCTGCATTCTTTGGCAGTTCCTGGGTATGGAGCAACTCTGGCAGCCAGGTTGTAGCTGAAATCAGCAGGTCAAAGCAGCAGGAACAAGAGATGTTCATCTGTAATCCAGCTCAGGACGGAGCCATTGATACTGATCTTGGCCTGTCCGGGGAACGCGTGATTCTTGATAATACGCGGATTCCGGAGGAAAGCCTGCAAGCTGCGGCAGGCCGGCCACACCCAGATTATGCTTTAAACAGAGAGTTGTTTAAGCATAACCAACTGGAATGTTGAGTTTTAGGAAAACAACAACAATGGAATGCAAGTTTTGTCACAACACAGGTCAAATACGAGTCTCCCCATATCGGATTCAAATTATTTAAAGGGGCAGTACTATCAATCAAGTTTATTTGTGTAGCTTATATTTCATAGAAACCCCAAAATACAGTTATCAAAACAACAATCAATCACCAATTGAGAAGCCAGTAACAAAAATTTGTGCCATTTTATAGCACAATCAAGTGACTGTTACCTTCAGTTGTTGTACAAATGTTTTACATATTAAATATGACTTAAAAGAAATTTCACTTTGTAATTTAATGCCTTGAAATTGGGCCTCTGTCTCTTCAAAAACTCACACTCTTTCTGAAGTCATCACAATATCGCCCCTCTATTAAGCTTTTAGCAACATTTTTACCACTGAGAAGTAGCTCGTACAATGAGTTCAGCAGATGCACAGTTATACCAGGTGTTTGCTAATTGCTGTTGGCTAGTCTGAAGGAGCTGAGTGGAGGAGACTCAGCACTGAAGCTTGGAGATAGACCTGTCACAATAAACAATTAATCAATTAATCGCACGATAAATTAAAATGACTTCAATAATTTCCATTGGCAGGATTTGTAATTTTCCCCTTTTCTCTCTTTCTACCAAAATCTGGATGACAAAAGTCTTCCAGTCTGGTGTTTTGGTCTCAATTGAACCTTTTTTTGAAGGGCAGTTTTGTTTACAGTCTTCATAACTCATGTTTTGTTTATTTATTTTGCATATTTAAAATGTCTTCCAGTTTCAGTGTTAAATGTTCATTAGAATTTAAGTTTGCATTTTTATGCCATCACCATTATATCTCTTGAGAATCGTCTCAAAACAACAATATTTTTGTTTATCCCAATAATTTCTGGGACAATTTACCATCCAGCAAAATGTGTTATCATGACAGGCCTACTTGGAAACTGCAGCTCTAGGGAGGAGCTGTGGCTCGAAGGCGGGGCTAAGTCCACCCAGGCGTTTTGCACAACTGAATGGTTGCCATGGAGATTAAAGAATTTCTCAAGCATTCATGAAATAATCCAGGCAAAACTCCAGGTCTGATTTTGATGAGTGGATAACGTTGTAACATGACGTAAATCTCAAAAATCTCTCTCTATTTTTTTTTTTTACATAATAATATCCCTTTAAAAAGAAACACAAGTAATTTCCTGGTGGAATGCAAAACTGCTTTTTTCAGTTCATAACTGTGCAGAAAACAGTCTCCAATTGAAGCCACTTAAACCGAGCCACGTATAATTGGTCCGCTCTGTGGTGCTGCTCACGAGTACCAGATAGCACGACAGCAAGAGCGCTAATTTAATTACATCTGTAACAAATTATGGAATAATCGTCAAACTTTTCCTGACTGCTTAATTACAGCTGGTTCCAGCCAATGAGCAGTAATCCCCAGCAAATTACATATCCTCTCTCAGTCTCAGTGAGACTCCCCATTCATTTTCTGTGCCAGCTTGCCCCATAATAGACATGGGAGATTAATTGGTGTCTGTTAGTCTTGCTGGCTGCCAAGAGTTCTGCTGGAGGAGGCTGTTCACGTGGCAGGGAAAATTGACCCACTTAGCACTCCATCATAGTTCGTGCACCTTCTCCATCCAGGCAATTAGCTGCTGAACCGGGCCTTGGTGGAATTAGCCGTCAGTGTGTGTCTTCCTTCCTCCTATGAATCTGCGGCATGGAAAAACAGATAATGTTAGGTAAATAAGTTATGTATTTGAGTTTGTCTGCTGCCTGCCTCCTGTGAGGTTGCATTCTGCTGCTACCTTTGTCAGGGAAGGGCGTGTTAGCCAAAATAAATCATGTTATAGACATATGAAGAATTATGTCAAACACTCCCAGTAGTAGGACTGTTTGTATACCCCTTTAAATCTTAATATTATGAAACTTCAAGCTGCCTTCAGCATCTAAGAGCCCTTGTTGAGACTAAGGAAAACTTGAAAAATGTGTATTTGGTGTAAAAGTATTTGCCCCTTTACAGATTTCTTAAATTTTTGCTTTTCTGGCCACAGTTAAGGGTGTTTTCACACCTGATTGTCCAGTTGACTCTGTTCTATTGGGAACCAAAATTTCAACATTTGTTACATTTTCAGCTGCTGTGGTTCGCTTCCACAATTGAAAAACCACTTCCCCTCCTCACCTGTGGTGGCGCTGCACTACGAGCCACTGAAGGAAACAACATGAAAACATCAGAAGAAAACACTGAGCACAGCTTCCTTCATCTCAAAATGTAAACAAAAATGAAGCGGTGTCAGATTTTAGTGGCTGTAGGATTTTTCTTGTCTTTGGTAAATGACAATGGGAAATTTCTCCAGCTAGCGCTAAACTCTTGCATTTGTTTTTGTGGTTATTTACCCAGAATGCCCTGTGCTGTAGACAGTAAGATACATCTCTCTTGATTAACTGACATGCTGGCTGCGTAACAAAGGTGACGTTTTTATCAAAATATGGGAACCCTTTTAGTCATACATAGGACTGAATATATCCGCAGTCCTTACAAGAAACTTTGTATTATAATATGAGTGAATACATCTTTGTGCTAATCAATATTCATGCTGCGCTATGTCCTTTTCTATTTATGCTGCTAATACATGATTGTGACACTTGAGTATGATTATGTTTATGGGCCAAATTTTTAAGGTTTGCTTTTTGTTTGTGTTGCATTAAACTGTTGAAAAGTTTAATATATCCTGAGAAAATGATTGCGCCTGTAACTCATTTTGTTGCTCAACCTTTAAAAGGCAACCACCTTCAAACAATCAAATGATTGCTTGAGTGTTGCCTTCAATAGGATTTAAATCTGGGTCTTTTCAGTATAGTCCAGTGTTTTGCCATTAGCCATTTTTGGGAGTTTTTAGCTGTTTGTTTTGGGTCATTATTCTGCTGGACGACCCATGACCTGCGACTGAGACCAAGCTTTCTGACACTAGGCAGCACATTCCTCTCCAGAATGCCTTGATTGTCTTGAGATTTCATCATACCCTGCTCAGATTCAAAACATGTTGAAGTAGCAAAGCAGCTCAATAACAGTATAATTCAGTAGTGCTTATTTTCCAGTGGTTTTGTAGTTTATTCCTTATTACCTTCCTTACACCGTTGAACGTTATCATCATCACAATCAAGAAACAAGCAATAAAGAGTTCCCAGAAACTAACAATAAAAACAAGAAATAATTTCTTCTGATCAATATTGCTTACTCTTTAAACTCCAGCAGAAGGTTATGATTCTTGTTATTTGTCCTGCAGGGATAAATTGTTGTTTATAAGATATCACACCATAAAACTGAGTGACAAATATACTCAACACAAAAAGATTAGAATGCTGCCGTTTATGCGAAAACAGCTCAACAAGAACAATAACAGTGATGGCGTTCAGAGTCTGGAGAGCAGTTCCCTTAAAGATTGCAAAGTAGGAAGAATAAAGAGGCGGCGTTTTTCCACAGCGATATTGAACACTTCGCTTTCTGGGAGCAATCCAAGTTGGATCTCTTTGTCAGTGTAGTGAATATATCATGTGACAAATCTCTTTCTCGTATCAAATATCTGTTGCACAAAATCTTTCTGCAATCTTTCTCTGGTTATTTGTTCTATAAAAGTGGAACTGCATTCTCACAAAGGCATTATGCATGTAGAATAAATCTGCTTGGTGAAGAGCTGTTAAAGAAACATAATGAGCTGAAGTCTCCAGATTCTGAACACATTTGAATTTGCTGTAAATGTTTGCTTCTACTCTTGTAGGCACACTCTGTATTGTCTAACGATCAATGATTATAACAAGGATGCTGAATTTCATTAAATCTTGGTTTGTTAGACAAGAAAATGTAAATTGACTCACAAAAAGAAGCTGAAAAGATGATCAAACTACTTACCTTTTAATTATGGCATTCAATAACAATAGAGGACTCCTTTTCATCATTACTCATTTATTTTTTTAGTAACAATGTTATAAAAAATTATAATAAAGAGTCCAATTCAAAAGCAAAAGTGTATGTACAGAGCACATCCCCACCTGTTTCAATGTTAGCAAAAAATCTTTTTTTTTTTTTTTTTTTTTTTTTTTGTGGAACGTATTGTGATAAGGTTTTAAAGGACCTATTATGCAAAATTCACATTTTGCTAATTTTTATACTTCCAATTGCTTCTTTAGATTAGGTGCTAAACAAAAGCAATAAGTTGGTGTTTTTACTGTCTGGAAAGAGAGCAGTTTCGAAAACCTCCCGATTGTTACATCAAACTCCACAGCCACTGCGCCGTCATTTAGCAACCCCAGCAGAGTTCCAGCATGTTTGGTCAGCTGGCTTTACTACTGACCTAGCTGCACAATGTCTGCTGGAAAGGACAAGTGTTTGGTTGTTGACTTACCATCCAGAAACCACTTGCTGCATTCTCATTGGTTGTGCAGGAGGCTCCACTTTGCTTTTCAAAGATGCACGGTTGTATAATTGTGCATCTGTTTGCAGCCATTGTTATGTGAGTGTACACCTTGAGTTGAGGGGATTTGGCCAGCATTGGATTAAAATCTTAATATCAAAGAATGATTTTGTTTAAAAAAAAAAAAAGGTAGCAAACATGTTCTGTAACACATTGATCTATCTTGAAACATAATAAATCACCTTCATCTACCTCTAATATCTATATGTTAGTGTGTCAGTTGGTTCTTCTTCACTTTAGCTGCTAGCGGCTCTGAAGCCTCAGGTTAAAGTTGGAAAGGCATGTGTAATAATGTCTAAATGTTTTTTTTTTTACAGCACAGCTAAGATGAGCTGTGGCTGTGCAGGTTTCTTCTCCTCATATCCTCATTAAAAGCTTCATGTTCAATCAAAGCTGAACAACAAAACCTAAAATCTCCAGAAGGCATCTTCAGTTATTATTGAGTAACTTTACGGTTTTTCTCTAGCTAGCTCTTCCCTGCAGGGCAATGGCAGTCATGTGGAAAATCTTGGTGTTTTGCACTGATGTCTCACATTTTTAAAGATTTTTTGGAAATATCTCTGACCTCTGCATGACACCCAAGTTGGTATTTTCCAAATAAAACGGTATAACGGTTTTTTTCAATACACTAATATACTGAAAGTAGCTTAGAGCTATAACTACTTGGTGATATCTGACTTTGTTCTATATTCAGCTTGCATGTATTCACAGTATCTTTTTTAGTTTTACAGAAGCTGTTTCTACACCTAAATTTAAATTTCTTTGAATGTGTTTTTCCTTTAATGCATCCCTAAAAGCAGAACATTGTGACGTTTTGACAGGGATTTTATGCTAAGCCTGGATAAAGTGTGCACAGTGCAGTTTGACTCGCTGAGCTCCTCGCACTTGCTCATCACAGCTCATTAAATAAACAGAAGATGCATTAATTACATTTCACAGTGGTTATGATCTGCAATTTATGAAGACATAGGCTCGTTTTGTTGACGCTGCTTTTCTAGTTGTTGCATGATTTCTCATATTGCAACATCCAAAATGTTTGTATTTGTTTTACAAAGATAATTTACAAGAAAAATTACATTTGAATCATTAACGACAAACAACTGAAAGCAATTTTACTGGTTACCTAGACGACAAAAGGCATTTGTAGCAGTACAATTAAACTAGTTGTTCAATTTTATGTTGCATGGATGATGATTCTGTGGGCAGGAAGAATCTCCAGTAGCAGTCAGTCTTGCAACAAATCTAAAAAAAGCTGAAGACCGTTGCTGCGTGACAGCCTCATGTCTGTCACAACATGCTAACAGCTCCGTATCCAGACAGCATAAATGATAATCCACAGGAACATCACCAGGTGTCGACAAGCTCTGCTAATCCACCTCGTTTGCTTTTGCCGCTCCTCTTTAAATCTTTGTCTGGCCATATGGATCCAGAAAGACGCTGGATCTCAGGTGTCATTAGGGCTTTAGAGATGCTAATCGGATTCTCCCAGTTGTAAAAACGACACCTTGCTGTCACTGTTACACAATCATCCAAAATGTATGCTTACAAAACCAAAGGGAATAATTGTTCAATTGTTCAGCAAACATTTAGGGAGTTTATCTAGACATCACAATAGATTGAGAATAAATATGGCTATAGCCTTCAATTCCTTCCTGTGTACAGGAAGTACTGTGTAAAAAGCCAGAGGAATGAAGCCAGGTGAGACAGGAAGGTTAGGAGTTATAGCAAGAGAAAATATGCGTTGCATTTTTAACATTCACAGCACAAAAAAAGCAAATCTAGAAGGTTTTTATGGTCCCACTTCACCACCTTCATATGTGGCTTTTTAAATCTCTGAACATCGAGCTCTTTGATCTGTGAGCTATGGAGCATTTGCATTTTCCTGTGAGCTTCTATGGCAATTTCAGCTGCTTTATTGTCTCCTGTCAGAAACTGTATTGTGCCTTCCTTTTTTATTACAATTTTACTACAGTGTCTCTGCTTGTGTGAGAAGGAGTTGGATCAAAACACCTTAAAAAGGTTATATGTAAAGCTCTCCATCTGTCCGTCTATCCATCTGTGCGACTGTCACCTTAGAGGGTTTCCTTGTTCTTTATTTATTTTACCTTTCTGCTGAGCACAGCAGCTGCAGTGAATGTGAGCCATCCAGCCGACAAAGCGCTGATTAATTGTCTGCCTGCAATGAGAGAGAATGAAAGCAGCAGGGGGAGGCGGATCGGAGATGGGTAGCAAAAAGCAGCAGCAGGGGAATAATTGTCCATGCTAGCTCAGAACATGTCCAACCAGAGGAAATGACAGTGTAACGTTTAGCAGACACACTTCAGAGACAAACATCCTCACAGACATGACCTTTGTCCTCCTGTGTTTTCATAAATCAGTATACACTCCCTGTGTTTGCAGCATTAAAAAGTATGGGTATGGATGTTCATACCTGTAAATGTTATATACCAATCTCTGCTCTGGTCAGATGTGTTGCATCTCATCAGCTAGGCTGTATTTGAGATAAGTGAGGAATCGATGCGTATTGATTTCCCTCACGGCTTAGCCGGGGCGTCGTGCTGTAGAAAGCAGATGGTCCTGGTGCCCAACGGTGCTCGGCCAACAGGACTTGTTTAGTGGCCCAGACGCAACCTCTCAGCAAGACCCGGCTGTGCCGTGAATCTTCTCCAACAGACCTATAAATTTAGATTCTCCTGCAGGAGACACACACCCACTGCGGCACTCTGTCATGGTTTTGAAACATTCCAGTGTTTTTCAAGAAAATGGTAAAACTCTGTTTTGTCGCAGGGCATTTGATTAAAGGTGACCTATTTTGCCCCACCTGTATTCCTTTCTTTTTTCTCTTCTCCCCTTTCTTTTCCATCACCGTGTCCTTTCCTTTTGGATTAAACCTGAACCACTTTCGAGTTAAGTTTTACAATTAAGGGTGTCACCTAAATCACCTGCAAGACTAAGACTAGACTAAGACAAGACACTGAGTGTCGACCATTGGCGTTGGTCTTTTTGAAAAAGGAGGAGTTCCTTGTGATTGGATGTCAGTTATTACTGGGGGTGACAGTGGAGGTAGTGATGTGAGTTATGGTGGTTGTGGCACTGCTACAACCACCATACAAGGAAGGAAGCATTGTAACCTGCTTCCTTGTACAGGTTACAATGGGTCTATGGGTAATACAAAACATTTTTTGCACAAACTCATTCTTAGACAATGAAATTTCCTTTCAGAATGAGATGTCTTAGGGCGTCTTGTCGCTTCAAATTCAAAAAAGTTGCTGCTGGTCACGGCCCCCAACTCAGCGTTTACAATCACACTTGAAAATGACTGCAAACGGATACACAATTAATACACAACAAAACACTTGTCATTTCCCGTACAGAACAGTATAATCTTCAGATTTTAAGGTTCCTGGTTTTTTTTCATTTTATTTTATCTGTAGATACTTTATTAATATACTGTTGTTTATATTGCATATATATATATATATATATATATGTGTGTGAATTCATTGGGGTATATTTTGTTTCTGAGCTGTTGCTATATCCAATAAATTTCCCCAATGTGGTATTAATAAAGACTATTTCTTTCTACACTATTCTATAACCAGTTAACCAAACATTCTGGAACTCAGTTTGGGTTGCTAGGTAACGGGTGGAGCTCTGCTGTGGTTGCTAGGTAACAGGCTAGGGTTACTAGGTGAGAGGCAGTGCCTGCTGATTTGTGACGTTACATTTTTTTTTTTTTTTTTTTAAGGTCCTGGGTTGTTTTTAGAGGCAGTAAAAACCCAAATGGCCGTACAAAAACGTTCAAAATGTGAATCTTTACATAACAGATCACCTTTCAAACACTTTCTTTCTACCTATACTGATGATGTTTTTTTTTTTTTTTTTTCATTAGAGTGAGTGACTATAAATCATTGTTAGCATCTCTGGGTGATGTGCAGTAAACGCCTGAATGTTGACGTACCGCCCCTTTGCTTACTGGACCCCAACCAGTGAGGAAATGAGCTCCGATTTCCCACAACCTTCACAACACTCCCACTCATCGATTCAGCACCAGTTTACTGTCCCGGCTCCTTCACTGCTTCTGACACGGATCATCGTGAGACCTGCGTACAGTAAATGCGGTTACGGTGTTTTTCAACCCAAAGGTTTAATGTGAAAGTCACTGCACCTGATCTGCTGCAGAGGAAATACTTCGCTTGCAAGCTGGAGGAAGCAGCCACATAAGCAGAATAAATAAGCCCAGAACAGAAATATGACACCAAACCATAAAAGAGATAATATTACAAAAAGCTGCAAAAATAAATGTATACTTGTTTCAGGTATTTTTAAAGAGAAACCAAATGGAAACACAATATGATGAGGTGTTCTTGCACTGATTTGATGAAACTGAAAACAATGCAGTTGGATTTTATGTGTATTTAGCACAGGCTGAAAGATGAACATTCCTTTAATATAGACACCATGTCTATTTATTTTTGATGGGATTTTTATACAGGGCAAATCATAACAACAACAAGAAAGAAGAGAAAAAAAATAATGATAATAATAAAAAGAAAAAAAAATATCACAACAAGGACAATAAACAGCACTCAGAACAGAGAGGTCACCAAGGGAGGAAGACAGCAATACATCACAAAAAGATAAAACTAAAACAGACAGATTTTTGACAAACAGGTTACAATGTATGTAAAGTTCCATGAAGAGTCAAACTGGTGGGAGTTTCTTTCCAGATTCACCAAGTCCTGCCAAACCGCTCAGCACCAAACCCCATTTACCCCTAATAATGAAAAAACGATACTCAACTTACTTTCGCGTTCCTACATATTAACCATTTCAACCACTATTTTTTTATTTTGTTTTCCTGGAGTATTATGGAGAGCATTTCCATTTCACATATTTCTTCTACGGTGGCTGACCAGTCACACAATGTCGATGGGCTCCCACTAAGCCACTTTCTTGTTATTGATTTCTTTCCTGCTATCAATAGTATTTTCAAAAGGTACTTATCCTGAGTGTTGAGTTCATTTGGTAAATCACTTCGACATATAATTTTAAAGTTGTGCTCTACTTCAAAACCAAGAATTACTCTTATCTCTTTGGCTACCTTTGACCAATAGGAATAAAGCAATGGGCACTTCCAGAAAATATGAAAGTGGTCAGCCATCACATCGTTACATCGTCTCCAACTATGCCCAGCTTCAGCTCTGCCGGCCTGAGAAAATGTTCTTTTGGGGCTTATAAAAAACCTAACAATATTCTTCCATGAAAATTCCCTCCAATGTCCTGAGCTAGTGGCGGTGGAGTTCGTTTGGCCACTCATCCTCTGTCAGCGTTATTTTTGCCTCCCTTTCCCAGGCATTTTTAATATATAATGTTAATTTTTTATTGGCTTCTAAGCACACATATAGTCTGGACAGCCTCTTCTCGTAAGATTTACCTTTATAAGCATCAATAAAGATAATTTTTTTCCCGATATTTTAATATTCTTATTAAAGTGGTGCCTGAGCTACAAGTATCTGAAAAAGTCTCGTTTGTCAAGGTCAAATTTTTCCTGCAGTTGTTGGAAACTTTCCAGATCAGTTCCATAAGAAATCACGCAGTATGACGTAAAGCCTTTTCTGGTTAGTCGATTGAATTTTGAGTCAAGTTGTGCTGGTACAAAATCCCTATGGCGCTCAATCCATCTTAATAACCGAGTTTTTCCATGTCTCTTTTAAAATGTATTTTATCATGTTTTATCACGTTCTAAAAATCTAAGGTTATTTAGAAAAACTATTTTACCCAAAAGACAAAATGACAAAACATTAACTTTACTAATAAAGAACATTTAAAACAAGTAGGTTTGTACAAAGGTCTATTTAAATGGACTGTAGTATGTTTATTACATGCACATATTTCCATTTTGTAGCACAATCATGTAACTGTTATTTTCAGTTGTTATAAAAATGCTGAATAGCCTAAATCAGACATAACTTCACAATTTGATGTCTTGCATTTGGGCCTCTGTCTCTTTAAGAAGTTCCTGTTCTTTCCGACATTCATCACAACAACATTTCTCCATTAACCCTTTCACAAATCTTCTTAACATTGGACTGAGAAATAGTTCTTATAATAAACACCGCAGGTGATGCAAAGATCAAAATGTCGATCTTACATATAGCCACTTTAAGCAAATCTTAAATTCCAAAACAGTGACGAACAACTAATGGAATAAAAACATAACAATCCAAAAAAAAAAAAAACATTATATAAAAACATAGATTATAAAAACAAGTAAAAATACTCAGCAACAAAACACAAGGGCAAATTATTTTTAAAATCCAGTTGCAGTGACATTCAGAGGAAGTAAATGAGTCTTTAGTTTTGTTCTGAGAATTTCAACAAAGGGAGAAAACTTGACTGATGCTCAGAGGCTGTTCCTCAGTTAAAGGGCCAGTAGAGTAAAACAAACAATCTCCCCCACGAATTCAAACTGATGGTGTGTCATTAGGACTCAGATATAAATCTGTTTTATAACTGTTCGACATTGGATTAAAATATTACAATTTTCAAAGATTTTGTCTCAAGGGAATTGGGCCAAAGATGAATCCTTGAGGAACTCCCCAGCGAAGTGGAGCTGATGAGAAATGCCCTACACTGCAAAACCACAAACTTTATGAAGTATCTTTATTCTAGTTTCTAGTGCAAATACCTTAGTGCTCTAAAATAAGACAAAAATAACCTAAAAGTAACTTTTCATTCGGCTATCCGAGCTTGTTTTAGGCCAATAATTCCTTATTATTGATTAAAAAGTACTGGTTCTACTGGCAGATTATTTCACTATTATTTTAAAATAAGCCCTTATATTTTGCTATAAAGTTATTTGTAAGTTAGTTTTGTCTTATTTCAAGCATACTAAGATATTTGCACCAGAAAATAGACATTGATACTTTTGTGTTTTTGCAGTGTAGCAACATATTCAGACGTACACCATCTGTTTTAAATTACCTTTGAATTTGAAACGATTCATGTTTGCATCATATTAGCTTTTGTCTAAGGACAAGAACAGGTCACAGCAGAGTTTGAATGAAGCAGATTCAGCACTCTGATGTGTCCTGACTGGAATTTCGTTACTATATTACTTTCCTGATGGATAGAAAACCATTCTCACTTCCTGTTTTTTCTTTTTTTTTTTCGTCAGTGGGAGCGCTGAGTCTGGCTTAGAAGCGGAGTTGATTGACACTGAAACCCGGTAAAGCTACATTTAAAAAGACAAGGTGAGTTCAGCTGCAGTCACAGAATCTGGCAATGAGTCAGAGGGAAACTACATTTCTTTGCGTTTAGTTCCGGGTTCCTGCAGTGAAAAACAGGATGGAAAGGATTAGAACCAACCCTACAGTTTCAGTGCCTAAAAATTGTGGCTTTCATGCACAATAGACAGCTTTATTCTTTTAGGAAGTTAGCAGATTCAGGGATCTAATTTGCTGAGTGCTGACAATGTTTTCTAAAAACTGATATTTTCTGTGGAAGTTGATAGTTTTGCTTACAGAAATGTACTTACAGCAGTAAGTAGCATGATTGATCGTGACGACACAAGAATCAACATGAGCTTTGGCAGCAGACCAAACAGCTGACTAATTTTATATTTCACAATCACTTCCTTTGTCTGAGTTTAACGCTCAAGCACAAATCCCTGAAATGCAAAGGCGTGCGCTAACGGATCGCCCTTTCATGCAGAACATTAGGTAACTCAGAAAGGCAGCGATGACCAATTGATAATGAGAATAGTTGTAAGATTGTTGCAGCGCTAGCATGACCTTGAATTTTAAAGTCTGCATGCCCAAAATAGGCTCAACAGGAACAGATGTCCATGCATAAATATATGTAAGACTATGATGTCAAAGGCTCCTTTGTTCTGGAGCATTTCACTTTGACTATTTTTGTCTTTAAAATAATTAAAGGGCATTTATCAACATATTCAAAGGTGACCTATTATGCTTCCTTTAACATGTTCATGACGATTTTTTGCATAAAATCATTTTAGTTTCCTCAGTTCTGCCTATTTTCAACTCCTGTCAGAGTGAGCTGTTTTAGGGCGACTTGTCACTTAAATCCAAATAAGCTGCTGCTGGCCACGCCCCCAAACTCAGTGTGAAAAAAATTGCTCTAAAAATGCAATTTTACCACAATATATCTTTGAAAAGCAGAAGTGGAGCCTGCTACACAACTAACAAGAACACAGCAAGTGGTTTCTGGATGGTAAGTCAACAACAAAACACTCGTCTTTTCCAGTAGCTAACGTACACCGGTAAAACCAGACGTGCTGGAGCTTAGCTTGGGTTGCTAGGTGACTGGTGGAACTCCGTTGGTGTTGCTAAGTTACGGCGTAATGCCTATCGAATGTGAGTTTAACAATCAGGAGGATTTTAAAACGGCTCATTGAACAGACACCAAAAAACATTTTGTTCTTACCCAAAAACGAAAATAAAAAAAAAAGAAAAGAAAAGAAAAATAAAAAAAAATTAGTTTTGTTTTTTAAGCACTTGGACTAATTTTTAGAAGCACAAATGTATGCAAAATGGGAGTTTTGCATAATAAATCTCCTTTAAGGCAACCTAAAAATACTTCTTGATGGCACAGAAAAAATATGATGACATGATCTTTGCAACAAAGATCATCTAAACAAGAGTTATGAGAAAGCTCTGAAGAAGAAGTTAACGTTCTTTGCTGGACACACTTTCTGCCCCCAGAATTATGAATCAACTGCAATCTTAAACATAAGGGAAGCAGCGACTCAAAGCTAAGGAAGAGGATTTATTCTGGGAGACTTTATCCTCCCAGCGTCATCGGCTAACATCAGAGCTGTCCTTGAGGAGTGCCTACCATCTGCTTTGAAGAATTATTCCAAACCCGGAACGCTTCTCTGTGTCGCTCACATGACCCTGCGTGCCCCGAGAAGACGCTCATGACCTGCTCATCTCATTGCTATGCTTTCCCATCACACACAGGATATGTGTGTCATCAGGGGACAACAACACGCTGAGGCATCGTAAATACTGCAAACGCCAACAGATGTTGTGGTTGAACCGCTATACAGCAGGCTGCATCAACTTGTGCGATTAAAGAGATTTTTATTTATTTTTTTTTATCAGTAGAGGAGACTCGGGTAAGTTTAGCCTCCCATTGTTTCTGGAAAATGTTAAAAACATTGGTCATGTGACCAAATAGCTTGGAGGAAAGCATATTTTATTCTGAAACAAGGATGCAGTTTTAGTGTTTTTTCCCTTTCAAATGTTAATGTTCACTCCCAAAATATTCTTAAAAGATTCTCTGTTTTTGTGACATTTTTCTTTTAATAAACAGCAGTTTAGCTGTAATTCGCAACAATTAAAATGTTCTTGTGCCGGTTGAATTCTGTGCAACAAATACAATATACTTGATGAGAAAAAGTGCCTGTCACAGTGACAAATTTTGCTGGAGGATAAATTGTCCCAAACGATAATATTGTTGTTTTGAGACCATTTTTAAAATGGTATTTGGATAACATTGCAAGAACACGTTCTCAAAGATCAATAAACTTTAAATTCAAATGAACATTTTACACTGGACCTGGAAGACATTTTATCCAAGATACATAAACAAAATAAAAGTAATAATGAAGTTTCTGTAAATAAAATTGTCCTTCAAAATAAGGGCCGGTTGAGACCAAATCACCAAACTGAAGACGTTTATCACCCAGTTTTTGGTAGAAAGAGAGAAAATGGAAGTTATTGAGCTTGTTTTAATTCATTGCTTATTGCATTAGGTCTTGGCTCATCTTACCTCAGCCAATGCAGCTTCTTTTATATTTACACAGCCTCACATTTACTGTATAATCATGCTTTCAAAACTCTATTCCAAGCCTGCACTTGAGGTAGTTTTCACTGAACTGATCTGTAATCTGCAACTTAGGCATAAGCACACTCTGCAGGCTGAAGGTGCAGCGGTGCACTCATGAGATGAAACCAGAAGCTGCAGCACATCACTAGTTGTGATGTCAGCACATGTGATGGGCTTTAATGAGCACTCCATGTCGGGGAATCACTCCAGTGTCGGGTTATTTACGCTTTGCTGCTAAGTAGAGCTAAAGACCCTGATCAATGTTAAGTGGCCCTTTATCTCGAATAAAAATATGCTCCATTACTGAAATGACACAGCAGGAACTTTAGAGTAATGATACCGTCTGCAATCAGCGCAGGACCCACTCCTGCTATGTGCGGATAATTTAGTGTCTGGAGTATTTACAGTAGACGTTTTTTAAAGCACTCTGTGCGGAGACAGCAATTAATAAAGTAGTTTATGGAGCACAGAGAGAGCTAGAAGGGGGCAGGCTACTTTCATTATCTAATCACAGAGATCCTTGTCTAAACCAATAACGCCTGAAGACTACATGTCTGTAAGAAAATGATACGTATGTTGGTTTAGTTACTCACCAGATAAGAATCTTGAGAGGAGTTTGCAACAAAATGTGAACTAGAGTTTTCATTATAGTTTTATTTTGTTGTGACAATTCAGTTTTAATTAATTTTTACAGAGTGTTTTAATTAATTAAATATTGTTTAGTTTTAGTTCAGTTAGTATTAAGACATACTTTGTTTGTTTTTTTTCTTTTCAAAAAGGTATTCTGTTGTGATTATGTTTACATCAATTGGGTAATGAACACGCAACAGAAAAAGCCATTTTAATAAATGTATTCAGTTATTGTTAAACCACGAACTGAATCTGGTGCTTTGTCCCAAATTTTGCGGACTAGAATAAGTGGAGGAGTGTGGAGCACCGTCATTTACCGACAACTGACTTAAACTGCTTGTATGGGGGAAGAAATCAATTTCAGGTCAGTCTGAAAGGCTAAGAAATGGTTTCATAAACACAAAAACGAATTACATCATATCTATAATTTCCGTATGTCTTAGTTAGTTTTAGAAACCCATATTATAGTTCCAGTTAGTTACAGTTTTTAATAATCTCAGTTAACGAAAACGTATTCTCCATTTCAGTTTTTGTTATTTTGTTGGTTTTAGTTAACTATAACAACCTTGCATTGAATGATGTTACGTATAAACTGGCATAATGTTTACTGCCTTAAAGACAAGCATAACATATCACCAGGGCCGGATCTAAAAGGCTGTGGGCCCCAGGGCTGATGCCCTATCTTCTAAGAAGAAATTATTTTACTAATGCAAAAGCAGGACATCAGTGGGTAATCCTACAAATCAGCAGGTATGAACTGATGCACTGTAGGTCTAATATGTCCTCTATCCAATAACTCCATGTTGCTTCCAAAGACATCGACTGTAACTTCATAATTTTTCATATACTTGAATATTGTTCATATTCGGAACTCACCTAATTTGAGGCTTTGAGATTTACATAAAGTACAATTTGTGTTTTTCATCTAGTTTCTATTACAAATGGGCACAAAACTTTGTCAATATTCCTCTAATGTAAAAAAAAAACAGAATTTCGCAATTGTGGTGTTTCTGTTGAATAAGTAATGCAATTAAAATCACATGTGAATAAGTTTGTTTTTGTGATAAGTCATTTAAAAACATGTCACCCCATGATTCTCTTACCACTTCCTGTTTTCCACTTTATGGTTTGCGCCATTGGCAACATTCGGTTGTTTATTATGGAACTCTTTTGATGCAAAAAAAGTGTTTCAGTTGGAGTTTTGAGAAATATACCAATTTACATGCGTCTGAAAAAAACAACTCATCCAAACACAAAAACTTTTTATGGAAAAATATTAGTTTTTTTTTTGTTTTTAATTGTTGTGTTTCCATTAGGCAAATTTATTTTTGTAATTCCAATTTGCGCAATTATATAGGCAGTGGAAATGCAGCTGTACTAGTGCCAAAACCTTTTATTGAAAAACAAGTTGTTTTTTTGTTTTTTCAAACGGGAGTGTTTCCATGAAGCAAATGTATTTTCGAATTGTCAAATTGAAAAATTGTTTGGCCAAAGGAAATGCAGCAATCCCAACACCATCTAAAAACAAGAGTTTTTCAAAATTGTCGTGTTTCCATTAAGCCAATTTATTTTAGAAATGTCAAACTGTTCAATTATACGGCCAGTGGAAATTATTTTATCCTAATGCCAAAATCTTTTACTGAAAAACAGCCTTTTTCAAAGTTGTTATTCTTCAATTAAGCAAATTTTTATACTTCCAATTTTTCCAATTATATGGTCAGCTACTGTTGGAGCAAGAAATGCTTAACACACTCGGCGAAAACGTTTTGATCTGCTGCCATCAGGCAAAACCCCACAAAATCAGAAGCAGCCCCACAACTTCCTGCTAAAACTCTGCCGTTATGGGTCTGCTCTTCACATTACTGCACCTATTTCATACGTTTTCTCCAGTTTACATTTGTATCTGTTGAACATTAAATTATTTTAGACCCCATGGAAAGCTGTAAGGAAAACATTTGTGTTAAATTACACCAGCATGTTTAATAGATTTAGTCTTAGAACGGTGGTGAATAGTGAGCTGTTGG
The DNA here is from genome assembly GCA_903067095.1 of Girardinus metallicus. Lineage (NCBI taxonomy): Eukaryota > Metazoa > Chordata > Actinopteri > Cyprinodontiformes > Poeciliidae > Girardinus > Girardinus metallicus. Next base: position 23,119 of record CAEGAE010027271.1, read on the forward strand.
AGGGTTTGGTTGTTTTCTGAAGTGACTAACTGTGATTCAGGGAGGCGAGTTTAGTGATTCAGAGGTAAGCTGTGAGAAAAACACTCCACTCACGGCCTTTTCTTAAACCTTAAAACTCCTACTGACGTCTCCCAATCATATAAGTAAATTAACTGTTAAATGATTTTTCCAGAGTTGCCCATTAACCTGGTTTGCTGACTTGCCTCGCCATAATAGCCGTCCTGGGTTGTGGTTTATGCATGCCGATCAAATGATACCATGTGTGGAGACTGGGGAGGCGCAGATGACTATATGTTATGGACTTAAAGCGGTTTACTGGAGGAAGTGAAAGTTTACATTCTCTACAACTGAAACCAGACATTTACATACACTTTAAAACCTTTTTTCTGATTCTTTTGTCATGTAATCGGATTAGGCTTCCTGTTTTCAGTCGGGTATTTCTAATTTCTGAAAGCCAGAAGGGTGAAAGAGAGACTTTTTAAAGGATTTCTTGTTGCTATCTTTAAATTTAGTAGTTTGTTTTTTGTATTTAGTAGAATTGCCACGCAAACCACATGATTTGGATCAAATATTTTGTGTTCCCTTCTACAAATATCTCAAAGGCTACCATGTTAAGTTTAGTTGCTGATGGTATAAAGCACATGTGTCAAACTCAAGGCCCGGGGACCAAATCTGGCCCGCTGCAGATTTTTATGTGGCCCTCTGGACTCCAACTCACATCAATAAGTTCCTCCAGTTTTTCACAAATCTGAAAAATTCACTCAAAATTCACACAAAATCAACAGATTCCCACAATTTTCTGATTTTACTGAACTTTGTTCTCAAAATTTGGCCAAAAACATTCGGTTTAAGCAACTGCTGCTTCAGCCTTACTTGATGTTAAGTTATAGTCTGTGTGCAACATGGCGATTAACAAAGTCACACTAAACAACATACATTAGCGCAGATATCATAAAAATTTATTTTTAACCACAAAATCTGGGATTTTGATTGCAAAAAAACAACAACAATCACAAAATCCCGGATGGACTGATCAGTGTGGAAAGATGTTCAATATTTAATCTTACTAAACACTTATTGAAAGCTGAAACAGTTATTTATTGATATTTTATCAATTTAATGGGTTTTATCAATACATTCTGGCATAACCGCCCCTTTAAGAACATTCAGATTTTTTATTTGGCCCAGAATGAAAATGAGTTTGACACCCCTGGCATAGTGAATAGATTTTTGAAAGAAAGGATGGTATAAATAAAATACTTTTCTTCCAAATACTCCTTTTTATTCAAAACTTTTATTAATATCAACATGTTAGATGTTTATTTTAAAGTGTAAAAGAACAAAATAAACAAACAAAACACTTTGCAGGAAATTCTTCCAGAAATAACACGTGTGGCCGAGTCAGATTTACTCACACACACATTTTTCAGCTTCATATAAATGTTATGTGACTTTATTCCATTATGTCCCCTCAGATCTCGCAAAATTAAGTTTGGATCTCGAGATTTTTTTCCAGGAAAGTAAGTCTTTCTTATTTTCTTTTTTCCATATGTTTTAACAAAAATCAGAATCCAAATTCTGAGAAAAAGTCAAAATTCTGAGAAATTTTGTATTTTTTCTGAGAATTTTGTGAAAACAGTCAGAATTCTGAACAATTCTGAATTCCAAATTCTCTTAGTTCTGACTTTAAACTCGGAATTCAAATTTTTGATAACATTTCAGATTATAGTCAGAATTCTGAATTTAAGGTCAAAATTTTGTAAAAGTCAGAATTTTGAGATATTCTTAGTTTAAAGCCAGAATTCTGAGAAAAAAGTCAAAATTTTGAAAAAAAAAAGAATTTTTAAAATTATGACTTTTAACTCAGAGTTCTCACTTTTGATATCAAAATTCTGAGATTAAAGTAAATATTCTGAGAATAAAGTCTGAATTATTATTATTTTTTCTTTCACCGGCCCTAATCATCTTCCATACTTGCATATGCCCGTTTTGTTTACATTCTGAATTATAACTAAAACATAAAAATCCTGTTGATCCCGTCGAAGGTTGAGAGCTGAGTGGAGATGCTGAAGTGTCTCCAGTGTAAGTACGAGCGACTTCACTCAGCTCAGACAGGAACGAGGTTTCTCTCCTGAACTGGCACCACTACAAAGCCCTCTAACAGCTGTCTCATAATGTGCAGCTACTCATTACGTTGTGCCTCATGTCTCGAGTCTGGCCCGAGTTGCGGAGGGCACAACCCACGCGTTGCTCAGCATTGAGCAATTGCATAAGAATGCATTGCACAATCCCAACTACATAAAGCTCTGTGGCTAGGGGTGATTATCCTATATGTTTGCAGGGTTTCCCCCAGAAAACTTGCAAAGCCCGGTGGTCGGGGTGCTAAGGCGGTCCACCAGTGGTACACCGTGTTTTTGTATTAAGTAGACAGCAAAAGTAAAAAAAGTATTACTGGGTAATATGTTACATTGCCAGTATGGAAGACATTGCCAGTGAAACACTTTTTAAACCCACAACTAGTCTTAAAAAAAAAAAAATTAAAAATCAAAAAGCACAATTAAAATGAATATCAAGTATTTGTACTTCTGTTTAATCCAAATTAAGTCTGCGGCTCCTTAAGGCCCCCCAGGCCTTCAGGGCCCATAAATGCTAATATTTTAACACAGACCACAGATACATAAATGTAACATTTATTTATTGAGATTATCAATGCTGCTAAATTTGATTTAATTTAGTAAAATCTTATGTAAGATTTTAATCTTGTACATTAAAATCTAAATGTAAGATTTTAAGGAGCTGGCAAGTTTACTTTGTTAAAGTTCAAAGAACAATATTCATAGTTAAACTGTTTTGTTACCATAGCAACAATCTGATGCTGTGAGTTTGAGCTCTGTTTGCCCACAAATACAAACTAGTAAACTTCAATTATAATTTATTGCTTTTTAGGTTGGGCATTTAAACTCCTCCCTTCTCCCAGATAAAATCTAACACAGAAGCTGTTAGTGGTGCTGATGTTTTTAGTAACAAAAGGGGGGGCCCTAAGTCAAATTCTGCTCAAGGCCTCATGCAGCCTTGGACCGGCCCTGCATGAGTTAAATCCGCTGCCCTGCGGGAGATTTAACTTAATGCTGCTAAGTTAAGTTAAATCTTTAGTAGCTCTCCCATTTTGTGTCTGTTGAGACCATTTTTAAAATGGTATTTGGATAACAATGCAAGAACACATTCTCAAAGATCAATAAACTTTAAATTCAAATGAACATTTTACACTGGACCTGGTCCGGCTTTAAATGCATAAACTTTAAACTTATCTTTTAGGAATAAATCTGCTCCGCCAGTCAAACGCTCAGAGCAACAGAGACGCGTGCAGTCCGGATTAACAAAAAACCCACGATTTTTTAATTTTGTTTTCATTATTATTTTCCTAAAACCATTAACAAGAAAGGCTTAGCCTGGTGGTGGGGCTAGTAAAGCATGGCGGGAAACCTTGGTTTGCCATGTACAAACACAAAAGTATTTTTGGTCTAGTTTCTATTGCAGATATCTTAGTGCACTTGAAATAAGATAAAACTAACTTACAAGTAACTTTTCAGTAAGATATTGTAGCTTGTTTTAGTTAAATAATTTCTTAATAATGGGGAAAAGGTTCTAGTATCTCTGGTAGATTATTTCACTTGTAACAAGACATTTTTTACTTGTTTTAAATTATATAATCTTCCAATTGAACAAGTACTTTTCAACAATTTTAAGAAATTATTCACTTTAAACAGGTTACTGTTTCTTGCAGAAAAGTTACTTTTAACTTAGTTTTGTAGTATTTCAAGTGCACTAAGATATTTGCACTAGAAACTAGACCAAAATACTTGGTAAGATTTCGTGTTTTTGCAGTGTAAACACTGGTTTTCCTTTAATACATGAAGTAAAATTCACCATCTTCAATCTGACTTTTTAACTGGCAAGTCATATAAAATTTCTTCAATTTGTCTTTTATTTATTTTTGCCTGTCTTCCCTAAGTCTGATTTTGTATTTGCATGAAACTCCAAACCATTTCTGGTAAGTCAGACATTTAAATCCCAGACTAGTTCTCTTTTTTTACCCCCTTTACTTTAACTTTTTGTTTTAATTCTCTATAACTCAGCAATTTCCAGTTTAAGTATTAAGTATCTTGTGAAAGTATTTTTACCACTTGGTCTAGTTTCTAATGGAAGTATCTTAGTACACTTAAAGTTAGACAAAACTAACTTACTAGTAACTTTTCAGCAAGGTATAGGAGCTTCTTTTAAGTAAATAATACCAATACAGATGTTAATATCAGATCGGTGCCTTTCTACTTGTTAGCTTTGTTTTATTTCAAGTGTATTTGGTAAGATTTTGTGTGTTGTAATGTAACAAAGAGTGAAAATGCTCAGGTAGTATAAATACTTTTCCGAGGCACTTCTGCACCAAATGGACTGTGCTCTGTACTTATCCCTCCTCTAGAAGGTCGAACACGGCTTCCCACTTTCATTCAGGGCGCGACTTTAGCGAAATGGTTTTAGGCTGTTTCAGAGGGGATGATAAGCTGCGGCTTAGTGCAGCATTGTTCACCCTGGCAACTGCGGGCTGCGTTTGAGAAACGTCTGTTTCTGCCGAAAAAAAACCCTCCACTCACATTTGGTTATGTCAGAAGCGTCAGGCCGTAACGGTGAAATCCTACACATCCTCCCTGCAAGTTTTGTTTTTTCTAAAGAAATGATCAATGAATTTACAGTAAAACACTTTTTTTAGGTCATACTTTTGGAAACTGTGTCATAGTTAATTTGGTTTCACTTCTCTTTTCTGCTGAAGTTCTGCTCAGAGTAATTGGAGTTCAGGTTTTAAGTGAAGAGCAGCATCTTTCAGATCCTTTACAATCACAATCAGGTTGGTTTCAAGATCACAAGCAATAACCGCCACCACAGTAGAGTTATTTTTATGGTTGTTTGTTTTGAAAAAAATAGGACATTTCTGATTTTCTGAGAAAAAAAACTCAAATGTTTAGATTATTTTCAAATATTTTCTTCAATATCCTTGGAAATTTATGAATTTCAAAAGTTGAAAATGTTTGACATTTGAACATTACTTTTCAGACTCCAAGTTTTTCTAGAGAATTTCTGAGTTTTGTCTGGAAAATGTTTGACTTTTGAAATTCAGAAAATTTCCTAATGTTGAAAATGTTTGACTTTTCCAACTCAGAAACTTCCAGTTTTCTTTTTCATAATGAAAATTTTCTGAGATTAATCTCAGATATTTTCTGGAAAAGACTTTGAATTTGAAGAATTTGAATATGACTTTTCAGACTCAGAAATGTTCAAGATTTTCTCTAGAGAATTTCTGAGATGAATATCAAAATTTCAGAATTTTGTCTAGCAAATTTGACTTTTCAAATTCAGAAAATTTTCTAGAGTTGAAATTCAAAAACTTCCAATTCTCTTTCTTGAAAATTTCTGAGATTAAGCTCACATATTTTCTTGAAAATTCAAAAGTTGAAGATTTTGTGAAATTTGACTTTTCAAACTTTTCAAAATTTCCAAGTTTTCTAGAGAACTTCTGAGATGAATCTCAAAATTTGAGTTCTTTCTAGAAAATTTTCAAATTCAGAAAACTTCCTATAGTCAATTTTTTTTACTTTTGAAATTTTAGAAAATTCCAATTTTCTTTTTCTTGAAAATGTCTGAGCTTAATCTAAAAATGTTTGAGTTTTCTGGAAGAATTTTACTCTTTTTCCCTATTGCGCATTGGAGGTATGAAAAAAATTCAGTGATTTTATTTTCAAGCCATATCGTCTTAAGTCTATCAGCTTACTGCTGTTTATTTCCAATAAATCTTTAATATGAGGCTAAATTAAAGGAGATTATGAGATCAGTATCTTCTGACCTCATGTGGATTATTGTCAGGGAAAATCTGGGATGTTTCTCTCCAGGTAAACAAAACACGAAGTGTTTGCTGGTTGACCTGGCCGGGCGTCAGCGCCCAAACTGCTTCTGTTTTTTTCAAACTTTATTCACTAAATGCTTGACTGACTAGTTGGGAGATATATCCGTCTTCTGGAACCACCCTTCGTGGCTGCTGATGACATTAAATGTGAGCCCAGAGAACAATGCGAGGCAGCGCAACAACAGAAAGGCACAGTGGTGTTGGATGACCTGGCTTTGTGATGCAGTGAAAGCCTGATGATGCAGTTTCCGTGCACAATAACAAAAGCAAAAAAAAAAAAAAAAAGACTCAAGGTAGAGTTTGAAAACATGGGTGTGCTTCTCAGTTATGACATAAGCAACAAATACAGTGGTTTGCAAAAGTATTCATACTCCAACTCTTTAAATCATGTATAATTTTCACAATTGTACTGCACTTTGTTTTGGTCTTTCACATAAAATTCTAACAAAATATTTCTGTATGTTTGGAGTTTTAATGTGACAAAATGTGGTAAAGTTCAATATACAGAAGATTTGTCTTGTTGCTCAATTTTATAATGTATAATTTAGTTTTTATAGACAGAGTATTAATAGTTTCTAGATTGAACTAAATAAATGAATGAAGCTTCCAGTCTGTACAAGATTGAGTATTTTATTAAGGCTAGAAATTCCCTGGAAAGAAACTTTGCAGATGTTAACACTATACTTTTATTATAAGTTAATTTTAATTTACACCAAATGCCCACATTGATCATATATTAATTTTTTTTTACTAAATTAGTGTGGTCTAATTTACTCAAAATTATCCAGCAGTAATTTTGGGAATTTCTTATATCTAATTAGAAGTAGGGATGAAACAATTAATCAGATTAATCGATTATTTAAATAATCGTCAACTAATTTAATAACCAATTTAATCGTTGACTAGACACCTGAAAAAGTCATTTTGCTGAATCCCCCTACCCCCACATATTTAGTTATAATTAAGCCCAAACTGTCCAAAATATGTATACAGATGAACATCTTTGATATAAATATGTTTTACCAAAAGCTCCTCATGTGCAGGAGCTTTAGCTTCACCTGGTTCAAATATGCAAAACAAATACTATGTTATAGTATTTTATGCAATAAAATGTTAATTTTCTTATTTAAAAAGAATCTGAATCATTTGTTTTACATCTTTTAATGTAATGTGTAAAAAGGTTTAAGATGTTAAATGAAAAATTTGGAGAAATTGCAAATTTTATTTATCCGATTAATCAGTTAATCATTGCAATTATTGGTTAATTGTTGGAATGATTTGTAGAATAATCGATTACTAAATTAATTGTTCATTGTAACTTTGTAATTTTGTGTTTTTAATCATGTAAAGCACTTTGAACTGCCTTGCTGCAGAAATTGTGCTACACAAATTGAAACTTGCAGCCCAAATTAGAAAGAAATGAAGTCTGGAAATATATTTTCCTTTTTATTATTTTCTGTTTCAGTACCAGACCTGAAAAACAGTCAAATAAAATCTCATAAGTTTCCAGACTTTTCCAGACAAAGGAACCCTGTGATTGTTTGGAGGCTGTACTTTTGAAGCATAATGCCTAATTATGCGATCAGAGTCCCCGGTGGCTCCAGCTATGAGGCAGGGGCTCCAGTCAGCAAAAAGGGGCCCCATCTGTTGATGGCTTCTTCTGGGATTTAAGACTTTCATCAAAAATGTCTCCAGTGAAAAACAAAAACCCTGATGGGATCCTGCAGATCAATTTTATCCTGAGGCTCTGTTGCAGTTTCTTTAAAAAGAAGAGATTTTCTTCTTTTTAAAAACAAAATATTGATAAAAAAATAAGAAAGCAACGTAACTAGAGCCTTGCAAAGGTTAAACTAGATTAAAGTTTAATCTAGTCAAAGGATACATTGTTTTATGAATATCTTTTTATGTATATCTTTTTCTTCACAGCATATTGCAGCACAATAAATAACTTTTATTTAAAAAATTGTGTTTCACATATTTGTTAAAACTGTTGTCATGTTGTGACAGTTTGAGACCAAAAAATCTGAAAAGATTGATCTCCACCTCCTCCATGAATTACTATTGTTGTTTGAACAAATGCACTGCTATGACCAAAAACAGCCAATCAGAGCCAGGAGGCGGGTCTTAACGCTGTCAATCAACCTCATGTACTCGTTGCACAATGTGCTAATGACTAATAGTTACAGAAAAACCGTTTATCTGCTGTCATCATTGGCACTGCTAACTACCCTTAGCATTCACAGCATGTTATGCTAGCTGCAGTGTAGCAGAGAGCAAAGAGGGATGAAGGGATGAGCAGCACCACACACATAGGGTGATTGACAGTGCTAAGACCTGCGTCCTGGCTCAGAGTGGATGTTATTAACCTTCCAGGCCTTTCTGGTCTTCTGGTTCTGGTTCTGGTTCTGATCTGCATCCTGAGAACCAGAACCAAACATGGAGCAGCAGCATTCAGCTTCTATGCACCACAAATCTGGAACAAACTTCCAGAAAACTGCAAAACAGCCGAAACACTGAGTTCCTTTAAATCCAGACTCACCTGCTACGAGTTGCTTTTGAACCATAGTAAAAGGAACACTGACCAACATATTTGATGTGTTGATGATTTTGATGATGCCACTCATCAAAATGTAACGTGTTATTAGTTTCTGAATTGTTGTTTCTATGATGTAAAGCACTTTGAGCTGCCTTGCTGCTGAAATGTACTATACAAATAAACTTGATTGATTTATAAAATGGCTGAAACACTGAGTTCCTTTAAATCAAAGCTAAAACCCACCTGTTTAGAGTTGCTTTTAAACCATAATAAATGGAAAATTGACCAACATATTTAATGTGTATTGATTCTTTTAACAATGGTAGTTGACAAAATGCCATTGTTATTGGTTTTCACAACTGTTGACTATATAATGTTTTCTTTATGTTTTCATAGTGAAAAACACTTTGAAATGCTGTGTTGCTGAAATGTACAATTCAAATAAACTGACGTGACAATTTTAATAAATATATATTTATTTACTGAAAAAAATTAAGAGACAATTTAAAATGACCAGTTTCTCAGATTTTACTTTTTATAGGTTTATGTTTGAGTAAAATGAACATTGTTCTTTTATTCTATGAACTACTTACAACATGTCTCCGAAATTCCAAGCAAAATTTAGTATTTATCAGCAGAAAATGAGAAATAAGGCAAAAGATGCAGTGCTTTCAGAGCTCAAATAATGCAACCCCCCCTCCCCCCCCCACAAGTTTATTTTGATTTAGAAACAGCAATACTAATGTTTTAACTCAGGAAGAGTTCATAAATCAATATTTGATGGAATAACCATGAGGGTTTTAATGGGCTTCAGTGGTCTCTTCATTTTACAAAAGTTACATACTGCAAGTTTAATCTTTTTGTTTTTTAAAGGGATTTACAACAGAAATATAAGGTAAAAATGTTTGCTGAACACACATTCATTTAAAAAAAAAAAAAAATCAGAGGGGCGCCCCCCCAATACATGAAGCCCTGGGCTACTGCCCCTCTAAGCCCATTCTAAAGTCTATCCCAATGCAACCGAAGCCTTCCACCTGGACGCCCCACACCAAGGGCTCCTTCCCGCCCCCCTCTCAGCTTTCCCCGTTGCCAAGGTTTCCGTGTACGCGCTGCCTGCACCAGCGGCGCCGCGCCGCTGTCATACATTAGTGCCAGACATGGCGGCGGAGCTACAGCCCGAGTGGATTTCTGCTCTCCCGTCTTCCTGGACTTACGGGGCTACTCGGGACGGACGCGTCTTCTTCATTAAGTAAATGCACCTTTAACTAACCCAGTTCAAGTCTTTCAGCTCTCAAAAAAAGAAAAAAAAAAGAAAAAAGTCACGGCTCGTTATTGCATGTGCTGTATTATTATCCCTCTCTGTCTCAACAGCGAAGAAGCCAAGAGTACAACCTGGCTGCATCCGTTGAGCGGTGAAGCAATCATAACCGGACACAAGAAAACTCCAGGTAAGAAGGAGACGAAGAAGAAATGTCACTCAGCTGTCAAGTTTCAGTTAACCGCAACGGCTGGCTCGCGCGTCCGCCGTCATGTGTTATGTTTCACCCTCGGAAAAAAAACAAAAACAAAACACACACACACACACAACGGAAAATATAAAAACACGATTCTTCCCACGCTGAGAGTGGAAGAGAGAGAGATAGAGAGGGGGTGGGGGGGAGCTCTGTCATCCCTGATCCCTTTCTTGATGCATGAGTGGGCTCGTGCTGTGGAAAGTGAGCCGACCGTTGGCCGTGCTCGAGCCACTTCCCCGCGAGCCTCCTCCTCAGGTTGGCTCGGTCACCTGAAGTTGACGACGTCACGCTGGCGAACGTAACTTGAGAACTTGCAAAGCGACGGTTTGTACAAACAGTAACCAGCGTGTAGACCGGAGTTGGAAGCTAATGTTGATGTTTTCTCCTTTCTTCTGAAAGCCCACCGCTAACCTCCGAGTTCCTGTGGGATTAGCTATGTTTACATCAACGTCAACACCGCTGCAGTCTGGCTGGTAGGGTAGATTTCAATATCAACAGTACCAAGGCGAGGTATGGCCATTATACACTGGGACAAATTGAGTTAATTTACCTCAAGAAACTCATAAAATTAGACAATAATCTCAGAAATTTTATAGAATAAACAAGGACATTTCTGAGCTCCAAAACTGGAAATTTTGCTAAGAAAATCTCTGAAATTTTGAGATTAATTTCAGAAATTTTGTAGAAAAATGTCCAAGCCTGAAAAGTAAAACAATTACTAGATAAAACTTAGACATTTTGTGATCAATCCCATAAATTTTCTAGAATAAACGATGACATTTCAGAGCGAGAAAAGTCAAAAAGTTTGCTTTGAATAAACAACAACAAAAAAAGCAAACAAAAACAACTCAAAATTTTTGAGTTCATAAATCTTATAGTAAAAATTTGGAAATTTTTACAAATTTTTCTGAAAAGTCTGTAAAAATCTGAAGTCTGAAAAGTAAAAAAAAAAAAAAATGCTAGGAAAAAACCCTCTTTTTTTCTTTTGATTGAGCTCATAAATCTTCTAGAAAAATTTTTTAAAATTTGTGATACAAAAGTAACATTTTTTTCACCTTTTAAGTTCAGAAATGTCCAAGTTTTCCAATACAATTTCTGAGATTAATCTCTAAACTTCTGACAGTCAAATCACGATGGCGAATGTAACTTCAGAATTTATAAAGCGACGGTACAAACAATTAGCGTTTAATCGAGTAAGCGGCTCTATGTTTTTTCTGAAAGATCAAGAAAGACGTAAACCCACTGCTAAACTCTGAGTTCCTGTGGGATTAGCTGTGTTTACATCAACATCCACAGCGCTCCAATCTGGCTGGTAGGCTGGCACATATCAACACTATCAAGGTGATTTAGGGCCATTATAGACAAGAAAAAATTGTAAAAATTTAGTTAATTTCCGCCAAGAAGTTCAGAAAATTAGAGATTAATCTCAGAATTTTTCTTGAAAAATATGAAGATATGTGAACTTGACAAATTGAAAATTTACTTGAAAAACTCAAAATGTTTTGAATTAATCTCATAAATCTTCTAGAAGAAAACACGGAAACTTCTGAGCTGCCATCTCGAAAGTTTGCGAGAAAGAACTCAGACATTTTGAGATTGTCAGAAATTTTCTAAAACAAAAAAAAAACAAAAAACTGAAATTTGTGAGGTACGAAAAGTTAACAGTTGCAACAAGAAAATTGGAAATTTTTTGTTTAATCTCAGAAATTTTCAGAAGTGGAAAATGTTCCACTTTTGAAACTCAGAAATTTCTATGCTTTGTTCTTGAAAATTTGAGATCAACCTAAAAGCATCATGACTTTCTTGCGGAAACTTGCGAATACTTTCTTTTTCTATCTACGATGGCCTAACAAAGCCTTTATATATGAGATATTCCTGTAAAATCACTGTATTTGACAGTGAAATCAGTTCCTGCTGTTCTTTTTGATGCAACATGATATATTTGTTAGTAATCGCTTTTAAACTTTGCTTTTCCTAATTATTAGGGCCTAATAATCCTAATAATTAAGAGACTAAGTAAAAGTACTTGCTTTTTCTACTAGTGGTTTTCATATTTTGTCATCATGCTGCAAAAACTTAAATTTTGTTTTCCTGCAAAGGCCTTCCATAAAATGTACCAAAATTCAAATTACTTATGGGAAGACATGGAGAAAGTACTACAATGTAGTAATTAAGTAAAAGTACAAATAAACAGATAAAGTTATACTCAAGTAGAAGTACTACATTTATATTTTTACTTGAGTGAAAGTAAGCTTCTTTTAAAATACAAGTTTGCCTATTATATGTATGTTTTGCTTAGTAAATCAATAATAATGTGCCATTTTAAAGAACAATCTTTCAAATGATGCATGTTTTTATTGTGTTTGCTCTCTGTGACAAAGTTTACTCTTAAACTTGTGATTCTGAGCATCAAAATTTCAGGGATGACTTGCAGAGTTAAACACCAGGAAGCCAAATAAAGCAGGAATGATTATACCTTGGAAAGTTTTTATTTAACACAAAGCAAAACCAACGTGTTATTTCAGCTGCAGTAAACACATTCAAGTAAAAGATGTCTGCCTTGAAAAAAGGGACATTAGACTCTGATTATTTCCCCGTCAACGCCACAGTTACAAAATACCTTTTATTCAACTTTGTAATTGGTCAGTAATATTGAACAATATTTACATTTTCTGACTTCATTTTCAAAACCTAAGTCCGAAAGTTGTTTTTTAAACGTTTTCAAACTAATAAACAAGTTAAAAAAGCGCAATGTGACGTGATTGTAACGTCACATTGTAATCTTCGTAGTTAGATTGTTTTGTTACCATAGCAACAATCTGATGCTGTGAGTTTAATCGTTGAGTTTTAGCTCTGTTTGTTCACAAAAACCTTTGAGTTAACTACAATTATAACTGACTGCTCGGCCAATTAAACTAGGCCCCCTCTCCCAGATTTCACTAAATGGTTAAATGATGTTAGTGGTGCTGATGTTTGCAGCACCAAGAGGGCCCCCTAAATCATATTCTGCTCAAGGCCTCATTGAACATTGGACTGGCCCTGCACGATGAGCTTGACCATCAGCACTATGCATCTGTGCTGCTGGATGTAGGCGGACAAACGGGAGATTTAATTCATGTGGCTTTAGTAGCTCTTCCCTTTCGTGTCCATCGCGTTTTTAATAAGCGCCACAGAAACTGTTTCGGTTGCCCGAGCTTAAGGCGATAAGTAGTTCTGATCTTCGCTGCGGCTGCTTTTCTACTTTAAGTAGACAAAGGATTTGATAAGTATTGTGTTGCCGTAAAAAATGAACTAACTAACATACGAACAAACCAGCGTGCTGCGCGACTACAAGGCGAGCGCGAAAACTCCTCCGGTCCATAACGCACCGGCTAACCGGGAACTAAACTTTATTAGCACAGACTACAGGGAGAACATGTAAACTCCCTGCAGAAAGGCAGCTTGTCGTATCTTTATTACATTTCTTATGATGAGAAGTTTGATTTATTTTGTCAGCAATAAATACTGACTAATTATATTTGAACTGGCAACAAAACTGGCTTTATTGCCAGGATTGTTATATTTAGTATTTACTCCACTGTTTGTTCACAGAGAGCATAAGTAAATATTCTTAAATGTGGAATTATGATTAATTTGCAGTTTAGTGATGAGAATCAATTTATTTATGTACTTGTGAGGAAGTCTATTAAAGATGAGCAGAGCTGCAACTAACTTTTATTTTAGCGATCGATTATTCTATCGAATATTTAGACAGTTAATCGAGTTACCGGATACAAAAATTGCCACATTCTGCAGATTTTTCATTCAACCACTTGGTCAGTATTAGAAATACATTAACAATGTAAAAGGAAGACACATATTTTTTATTGTTGTATATTAAAAGTACTTTTAATAAACATTTCTCCAGAACTAACTTTTCAAATCAAACTAAGGAGGTTTTGTGAGACAGAGTTGAATTGGTTTGGGATTTATTAGAACATATTCAGATGGAAAATCCCTCCTAATGCTCACTGACATCATAGTTTTCTCCTGTCTCTTCTCGGTCTGTAAGTAAGTGTTCCTGGTTTAACGATAATTGATTTCCTGTAAAAGTATTTACCTCTTGGTTTCCTGAAAACACACTGTTAATGGGTTTTCCCTTTTAGATATTTCAATTAATCAGACAACCGCTCGGAGAACTGCAAATATCAGTTTTAGTTGACATCATTCTGTCTGCAGATAAAATGTTGATTCGTTTATACAAATTACAATGTTTGACTGTGTCAATAATCACTAAGTTAGAGTTTAAAATGTTGTATAAAGCAGATTTCCTGCCTAAATTAGGCATGTAAAAGGAGAAGAAATTGTGTTTATGTAAGAAGCAACATAAGAAGTTGGAGCATTTTGTGCTGTTTGTTAGTTTTTGTTTGGCCTTCCACTTCCTGTTGTGGCATTTTTGCATTCAGCTTTAAACATTTCGACAACAGCCACAGAGTCTTCGGGGACTCATGCAGGGGAATTTATTTATAACTGTTTATTGACATTTTTAACAGGAAGAACATAGTCCAATGTTTTCATTTTCAGTTTGTATGCTTCTATTATCCTATTATCGTAGTGAATAAATTTTGAGTTGAGGACTGCTGGTTGAGTAAAATAAAGCTGAATTGAAATATCTGTCTTGTTTTAAAGTCAAGAAAGTAAGAGACACATAAGTTGCATAAGTTGTATATACTTTATATTAACATTTTTATTAATCTGATATAAAACAGAAGTGTAGTTTTTGTCTTAATATGTAAAATATTCTTGTTAACTTAACATATTACCATTTATTTAACCTTAATTTATGAGTATCACATGTGAAAACATGGGAGTTAAAAGGGTTTTTACCGTGAAATGTCTCCATAAACACATGAATACTTATGTTTTTTCATGTGAAGATTTGTGTGAACCACATATGCATATTTCATGTGGTAAAAGGTTTTCATATGTGATTTTGACATGTGGATATTAATAGGATTTTTTTTTACACATTGAATACGATCACCTGATCTTCACATGAAGACAATCTGATCATATGTGGTGCAGATATGTGATCAAAAGGTGAATAAGACAAAATTAACAAAATACTGCCATTTTAGATAGAAAAGTAGTGAAATGTCCAGCAAAAAACACAGAAATTTTGAGATCAATCTAAGCAATTTTATAGAAATTTTTTTACTTTTGGAGCTCAGGAATTTCCCATTTTTTATAGAAAATTTCTGAGATTTTTTGCAGAAATTTACTACTACTCTCCTTTTTTTTTTTTCTTCCTACAATGCCTTAATACATCGTCGTATTTAAGATATTGGTGATCGGTCAGAAAGCTGGAATCGGTGCATCGCTGACGTTAGTCAGTTCTCCATAAAATCTTACCAAGTATTTTTGGTTTAGTTTCTGATGCAAACATTGTATTACACTTGAAATAAACATGGGAAAAATGTCTTGTTATAAGTGAAATAATCTACCAGTGGAGCTAGTAGCTTTTTTTAAATTAGTAGTATGGAATTATTTACTTAAAAAAGCTCCTATATCTTGCTGAAAAGTTAATTGTGTGTTAGTTTTGTCTTAATTCAAGTGCATAATTGCACCAGAAACTAGACCAAAAATGCTGGGTGAAAGTTTGTTTTTGCAGTGCACAGCCAAAGAATCTCTGGACTCTTTGGCACAGGGGCGACTGTGGCTCTGTGGGAAGAGTAGTTGTCTTGTGATCGGAAGGTTGTAGGTTCAATTCCAGCTTCCTCCTGCCCCATGTCGTATCGGTGTATGAATGTGTGAGCGTTTGTGAGAGTGAATGGGTGAATCTGACTCTAGTGTAAAGTGCTTTGAGTGGTCAAAAATGATGGGATAAAGCGCTATATAAGTTCAGTCCATTTACACGCAGACATGCTAATTGCGTCCTGCTAACATACCCTTGCTAGCTGGCCGGCTTTTTTGCGTTGGTAAGTGCAAATTTATCGCAAGTTGGCCGGATGAAGCGTCTGCATTTCTTTTGCAGCATTAGGTACTAAAATCCATCCATAATGGTCTTAAAGTCTTAAATTGGAGGTGGTGAAACCTGCAGAAACCCAGTCTGTCAGCGGCTAATTTTCAGACCTTTGCGGAAGTAGATGAGATCAGAATTAAGAAAATCTTGAGCGTTTCATAGTGATTTTATAATTACGTTGTGCACTGCAAACCTATTTGAGGGGAAAAAAAAACAGTCCTACTAATAGTAACACTGAATCCTTGGACAGTAAAATTCAGACGACAAAATCAGAGAGGAAAACGTATCTTGCCCAAATGTTTTCTTTACTCAGACTGCACATCAATAAATAACATCCCAATTTGTCTCAAGCATAACTACAAAACGATGTAACATTCAGTTTTGTTTTTCGCCCACGTAGGTAACGACGTGGGGAGGGGCTCTTATGGTGCCATGCACGTCAAGCAGGTGTTTGACTACGCCTACACGGTCCTCGGTCACGCCGTGACGCCGCTCGCCAAGTCCTACCCCAACAAAGACTGCGAGAGGTGAGGATTCAGCCGAGAAGTGCTTGTTTTTCACGGATCAGAGCGAGGCGCTCATTTCAAAATGTCCGTCTTCCTCCACAGCACGCTGGGGAGGATAATAAGATTAACCCAAGAAGTCATTGAATACAGGGAGTGGATTATTAAGAAGTGGGGAGGTGAGGATTCGCCGCAGACGGACAACAGAGGTAGCAGCGGGCTTCCGGAGAGCACCTTAAAGACGACGTCACAGATTGCTTCTGTTTGTGCGAATCATCGCTTAATGTTTTCCCGTAGCGTCTTCTCCCAAGGAGCCCGTTTCGGAGCAGGATCCCTGTGTGCTGGGTGTTGGCGTTGTAGGTCCTGAGGATCAGCAGAGGGACTCTGCTTCACCTCACAGCGCAGACTCTCCCATGTCCATCTCCAGCCCCAAGCAGCACTCATCGGCCTCATCCGTTTCCTCGCTGTCTGGCTCCGACAACGTAAGACACGATGCTGCTTTTTTTAAGAAAACAAAAAACGAATGCTGCAAAGCCTCATTCAGTTCAGTGGGGATTAATGGATTGTTTGATTAAAGTTAGTTCCAGTCGATTAGCTTGTGACGTCCTCTTCGACCGTCTTTCAGTGTTGGGGTTTGGCCTCCATCCAGAAGAGGGCGCCGCTGTTTGTGCTTAAGCGAATAAAGCAACATAGAAATCAAAATGGCGGCGGGAATTAAGAGCGGATTAAAGAAACTGTCCGAACAGATTTCGGTGTGGGAGGCAAAACGAACTTTGTGCGGTTCTGTCTGGAAATATAAAAACTCGACAAACTCCTCAAGTTTCGTCTTTAAAGGTGCTTCATTCAGTCGAGTGCCGACTTCTCATTCTGGAACTAATGTTGTGCTTTGAAGGTTGAGGACAAGATGTCAGAAAAGCAGAGAGCATAACGGAGAAAAAAAAAATGTAACAAGATTAATGAAATGAACATGAAGCCAATGAGCAAGATGGATTCCTGAGGGCTGTCGTGGGTTAATGCACTTCATGGAGCGACGTTTTACAGTTCCTTCAAGAGGAACCACTGTAAACCGGTTCGTTATCAAACGGCGCAAACGAGCCTCTTCCAGAAAATATTCAAAAAATATTTCTCAGCACAGATGGGGGGGTATGATTTAAAGCAAATTTTTTTGTGCGTACAACTGTTATAACAATTTTCAGTTTCTATATGTGGAGTGATTTCTTTCTGCTCATGGGAATTAGGTGGGTCAAACATTTTGTTTTTCTCATCTTTTTTTCCGTTCTACAACCTGAGGGGTTCCTGTTTGGTTATATTTTATAAACGTGTTTAACTTTAATAGTGTGAGAAAGCCAGATTTTTCTGTTTATTCAGTTAGTATTTAATACAGCAGAAACAAAATGATGTAAGAAAATTGTAATAAAAAAAAAAAAATTCAGCATATTATGAAAAATTTCACCCTTTATGGAAAGACGCTTGGTCCTCTTGATAGGAGAGAAAACTCTGGTTTTTGAGAAAATGGCCGCTTATCTTTGCATTGACAACGATCAGTCCGCTTTAGACCAACTCGATAATAGAAAATTTACATTCCGAAAAAGATTTGTTCTCCCTGACAGCTTATTTTTTTTGATTCGCCAGGACTCTGACTCAGCGTTGCCATACACCCTCCCTCCCCCAAGCCTGTCGGCGTACGCGTCGTTCCCGGCGCTCGGCCTCGCCCTGCAGCCGAGCATCCACCTGGGCACCGGAAAGCACGGCATGGGAGGACGCCATCTGCTGCTTCCTCCGGGTTCACAGGTAGGCCGCAGGCCTTCTTTCCTTCAGCTGAATATGACACGTTTGAACCTCACAAATACTATTATTAGTGGTTGAAAAAAGTCAAGGCGAGAAATCTTTCAAATTACAAACGTATTTAAATAAAAATAAAAAAAAAAGCTTTTTTTTTTAAATATGTTTTCTATAGAAACCCAGTGTTGTCCTGTTTGCTCTCCAGGCTCACGTCGCGCTGCCCAGCGGTCTTGCATTGCACTCCATGCCTGGCAGACAGGTGTGTATGGACACCGGGCTCCCCTCCTTCTACCACATGCCCCCCCCAGCCCATGCTCATACCCCCGCCCCCTCCAGCCCCCAGCCTCCGCTCAGCCCCCACTCCAGCCACACACACAAGGTAGGCGCCGGATGCTGCAAACGCTCTCATGCACCACATCAAGGGTAACCTTGTCTCTCACTCCTCCTTACGCTTTACTCATCCTGTATTCGTCCGTCTTTTACAAGTTCCAGCCACTTTTGCTTTTATTTCATTTCTTTTTCTCTCATTCGGCTCACACACAAACCCGCTTCTTTTCAGCAGCAAGTAACGCCGACGCTGGAGGTGAGATATTCAGCTGTAAAACTGGAGTCTTATGATTTCCCCTTAAAACATCTGGACTTGTGCTTCCTCCTCTGAGGAAGCACAAGTCTGCAAATTCATGCCCCCATCTTTGCAACAGATGCCGAGCTTTACTTGGCAGGTCTGCTCGCACATTCTCCCCGTTGGCTGTCCCGATCAAGGTTAGCACAGAGTCAATGTGAGCAGATACATTCCTGCGACGCCCTGCTCACACAGTTCTGACCAGAATGAAAGTTTTGCTCTCGCTTTTTTCTGGATGCTACTTGCTTGTACTAGACACCAGCCGTGTCCAAACGTTTTGCACCGCGGGGCAAAATCACAAGGTTAACTCTTTTTCTTTTTTTTTTTTTTTTTAAACAAAATTTTATTTTATTTTTCTTTGTTTCATTGAAATATTGCATGTTTTAATTTGTTGAAAGAAAAGAACTAATTATTATAAAAGGGTTTGACAAGTTTGCCTTAATTTAAAGTGACGGTGTATGTTTTGATAACTTTTTGGGTGCGATGTTTAACATTTCTTTCGGCTGTACATGTCTTTAGTTTTTTTTCTGTGCGGCATAAGTTTGCCTGTGTAATAAGTAGTTGCAAATGTGCACAATCTTTATAAGTAGTCTGCTAATTTTGAGAAACGATTTGCGGCGTTTCTATTGGATAAGAAAATAGATGAAGACAAGGGAATAAGTGTGGTCACAGGATAAGTTATTAAAAATCATAGCGGGGACAAATGTAAACACAACCTGAGCTATATTTGTATTTTGCTGCATGCAAACTGAGGTGAGGTAAAAAAAAAAAAAGTGTTTGTTACCGTTTTGCAAAAAACCCACCAATTTCAATCCAGCTAGCGCAAACAAAACTTATCAAAGCTTTTACATTTTTTTTAATTATGTTTCTGATTGAAATGGGGAAATTGGAATTACAAAAATAAATTTGCCTATTAGAAACAATTTTAATTTTAGGGGGAAAAAACCCCCCTCACATTTTAATGGAAAACACCGCAATTGCAAAGTTATTTTATTTTTTTTTACTTTAGCGTCGCCAAAGTTTTTCGCACATTTGTATTGTAAACGGAGCTAATGATATATTTAAAGTGTTTGTTTTTGTTCATTTTGATGACTGCTTCCTTAGTTAATGAAATTCAAAATCCAAAAGAGAAAGATTCTGCAGAACCCACACATGCTGGAACGCTCTTGATATGAAAGTCAAACTCCTTGTTTGTGAACACAAGCTGAATCCGATTATCAGCTTTGTGAGTTTTAAGGTAACTCCTTGTGTCCCTCTCTGTGTTTTTTTTCCTTTTAATTCGTCCCCAGAGCGGAACGAAGTTCAACGTGAAGGGCTTCCACAACCCGCCGCCGGTGAACGGAGCCGCCCTGGCTAACCGCGGACACACGCATGCGCAGTACCACCGCAACTCGTGGACGCGGCGCAGGAAGAGGGACAGCCTGCCCGTTAGCCTCAGCAGATAGAAACCACTGCTTCTTCCCCTTTAACCTCCTCTCCCTC
Source organism: Girardinus metallicus (assembly GCA_903067095.1). Lineage (NCBI taxonomy): Eukaryota > Metazoa > Chordata > Actinopteri > Cyprinodontiformes > Poeciliidae > Girardinus > Girardinus metallicus. Next base: position 43,512 of record CAEGAE010027271.1, read on the forward strand.
CTTTTTTTTTTTTTTTTAATTTTCTTTTTTGGTCTCCCCAACTTGACACCCCTAAGCGGGACGGACGGACAGAGGGATCAGAGACCAGCTGTTTTCACTTTGTTTTCGCGGAGCAGCATCCCTTTAGATCCTCCTCCTCTTCCTCCTCTTCTTCGTTTCAGTATTATGTTCCTGTCAGTGTTGTCATTTTTTTTTTTTTTTTTTTTTTTTCGTCGTTTCCATCGGTGACGGCACTACCAGCTTCACTCGACCTCGCTCTCCAACCCTTGCGGTACAGCCGCTTGTGGTTTGGTGTTACGCTTTTTTCTTCTTTTTTTTTTTTTTTTCCCAGCACACTTAAGCCGTTTTTTGTTTTTTTTGTTTGGTGCAATAATGTTTTTTCTTTTCAAAATTAAAGCTGTTATTTAATTGTGTGTGTGTATATGTAAAGACATTTTATATTTTATTTTTGTAGTTGTAAAATTTTGTTTACAAAGCGTCTCCCTGGGCGACATCTGTGGAGGCTTAGAGCGTGCGTTTCTGTAGGCGATAAAGTTGGGATGGACCTGACTTTAAACTTTAAACCCTGGCCCCTCCTCCTTTTTCCTTTTTTTTTTTTTTTTTTCTTTTCTTCAAATGTGTTAATCTTCTTTATTTGGCATCAATGTGGAGGTCAAAGAAAGCTTTGATTGCAATATTGTCTGTTTTTCATCCTACTACTCGTCGAGTTTCAACCTCGAAGTTTTGTCAATGTGATAAGATTGTGCATATCCTCCTTCCACTAAATCTTTTACACAGGGCAAAAATGGGGGGGGGGGGGCAGGATTAGGAAATGCTTCAGCTCAGCTTACTTGAATTTAAAGATCAAGAGTCTCAGTAACAGATATAAATCAGTGCAGACCGACAATATTAAGACGCACAGCGATGAGGTTTTCTCCTTTTTGGACCAAATGGAGGGAGAAAACTCAAGGAAAGAGGAGGTGGGAGGCTGAGACCTGATGGGAGTTAATTCTCCCTGAACCCAGAACTCTTAAGAAAGGGAATTTATATTTTGATTCCATTCAGGAATCCGGTGTACATTTACTTGCCAGGTACTTCCGCTAATTGTTTGCAATGCCTTTCTTTGTGTTTACTCGGAGTGTGTGTGTGTGTGTTTTCTGCGAACACACACACGTACACGTATAATACGCTCAAACAGGTCTGTGGAAGGCTGAGCAGAACTGGTGTTACTACTATGCAAACGGATTCGTCTTGATTATCGTGTCAACCTTTGTACGTTCCCATGACTACACCGCTTCGGACTGACGCTCAGGCTCGAGCCAACTCATGTGAACTCCGCCCCCTTTTTTTTTTTTTTTTTTTTTTTTAAATGAAGGCCCTTACGTGTTCTGAAGTCTATAGTTTTCTACATATGTTATAAATACGGACTCGGGAGAGTGGTGTTTATGCCAGCGACTAAGTCTTGGGTTGGTGTAGTGTGTGACGTAGTAAAACAAAAAAAACAAAAAAAAAATTGTGTGTGAGAAATTAAGAAATTTTGACTTGCCAATGCAGGTTTTTAATCAGAAAAAAAAAAAAAAAAGACAAAAAAAAAATTAAAAAGCCTGACGGTTGACGAGCCCGGAGAGCGGCTTGCTCTCTGCCGGCGGCACTTTCAACAAAAGGGGGCGCCAAAGTGGTCCGAAAAACAATTCTTGAGTTTTTATTGAGATTTTTTTCCTTCAGCACTGTTGAAACTATTTATTTATGTGTTCTTGTTTCAAAGAAAGCTCAGCAACTCTAATCTGTCAGTCAAAACTTCATCTGGCGTCCTATTATTGTTACATTTAACCAAAAGTTAAAAGAAAAAGGAAAAAAATTACAGAAATGCGTTAATTATTATTATTTTTTTGTCACGCATTCAGGGTGGAAATCGAAGATGGTTCAGATGCTTTTGGCTACAGATAGCCTAGCTAGAGATGAAGTGGATGTGATTGACTCGTCGTCCACTCTGGACCTGGAATGAAATCGGTGAAGGAAGGCGCCTTCGCTGGGTTAGAGTTGTGAGTTATCTCTGGAAGTCCATATGGATTCAGATTCTGTGCATCTCAGCGGTCCGAGGAGACTTGCTCTTCTGCGCTTCCCTCCTCCTCACGCCTCCGGTGGTCGGTAGAACGGTTCTAACAAGTCTTATTCAGAGTTTTCCCTCATCGTCCTCACTTGTTCAGATTGGTGTTTTAAGAGAAAAGGCGAGCGGGAGTGAAGAGGCACGGAGCGTCGCCTGGGTCGCTGAGATTTACATGTTGATGCAATGTAATATTCCCCGAACCTGCATTGGATCACAATGAGGGATTTTAAATTGGTGACCTGCAGCCCATCACTAGCCTTGTCAGTTCATGTCACCCTCCGATTGGACACTCGACTATCAGTGACCAGAGGGAACCATTGCCAAGCTTTTCTCCTTTTTTTTTTTTTTTTTTTTTTTGACATTTTTATGTAAATATATTTTTTCCTATTTTATTTTTTAAATAAACATTTTAAAACTGCCAGTTTCTTGTCTGTGTTTTGTATGTAAATGATTTACAATTTAGAAGCTGTAAAGCATGTTATTTTTATTACTACTGTCCTGATGCAAGTACTTTATTAAAAAAACCTTTGAACTGTTTTGACATTTGACCCAGCTAAACTTTTTCCTGTTTGAGGTCATTTATGTTTACTAAAGCCACTCTTTTGTTTTTTGTTTGTGTTTTTTTTGTACTTGTGGCTACCCAAACCATTTAACCTAACAACTTCCTGGGATTCAGGCCCACTCCTCCTCGTGGCAGAACTGGGGAGAGGGAGTTTGTTTGAACCACTGAATGGTTCGGACCAAGGATGGGCAATACAAATGTAAAGTTTTCTTTTCAGGACTGAATGTTTCAGCGAGTCCACTCTGTGGGCTTTGTGGCCCATATTGTCAGAATTATTATTTAGATCATTTTTATCCACGCTTTTTTTTTTCCCCAATAAAAATGATTAAATGCAGTACGGATAGTTTTAATAGTTTTGAAACATAAGTTTGACGTTATCGTGTGAATGATAAATCAAAATCATATCGTGTTAAATTCCTTATCACGATAAATGACAAATGCCCGCCTAACTTCGGACACCAGGCGAGTTTATTTTTCATAATTTCAATTTGCGCTATTTTATAGTTAATGGAAATGTAAGTCTTCCAATCCTTCGGTATAATTTCAAACGGGCCAATCAGTGAACGGAAGGAGAAGTCGTGAATGATGACGTCGGTTTTCTGCGCTGTTTCAGAATTGTAGTCCGCCTGTAGTTTTAGCGAACAACGCAAGTTTAGCCAGTCTTGGCCACGCCTCTAAATATTCAATTAACGTTAACCTCCATCTTGTTCGGCTCCGTACTTCTCTGTTCGCGATGGAGGACGGTTGGTACAGCGCAGGCAGTCTCCGGTAAGCTACATAGCGTTGAATTTTCGCGTTACTCGTGTGACAGGAACATGTTAGCGATTGGGTAAAATGTAATACTTCAACAGAGTCCACGATAGTCGAGTCCAGCTCCTCTGTATGAAGCTAAGCGTAGAACAAGGGCTGGTTTTTACCAGGCGAAGAAAATGTAAAGCTGTCCAACATATCTCTGCCCTAATAAAAAAAAAGAAAAGAAAACGAAGTTATTATTTAACAGCAATAATGCCACAAATCAAGATAGGGAGCCTGTTCATTGCAATATGTTACCATCAGGTAACTTGTGTTTCTTCTACCGTCCACTAGGTGGAGTACATGCACTGCTGAGAGCCTTTGGAAATGGAGGCTGCTCTACTCTCTGGCGTTTTCAGCAGGCTTTAAACCCAGAAACCAAATACAGAGGCGCCAATCCCACTGTGCCAGACTTTGTCCACGAGCTTCACATTCAGTCACACCGAGCTCTTCGCAGGACGTCAGCTGTCTGTAAGTGGATGGATTTGTTCCGGATTAGCTGTTCTGTCTTTGCCTGAGGTGGCGAATCAGAAACATGTGCCCAGGACGCGTCGTGCCCATTTCTTTTTCTCTCTCTCCCTTCAATTTTCATTATGATAGAAAGAAGGGAGAAATCAGGAGAACGCCTCACAACATTTCCTTGGGAGCGCTAATGGCTGAGGGAGGTCAAAAGGGTCAAAACAGAAAGAAGAATCAGAAAAGTTAAGCAGCTGCCTGACAGAGCTGGTGAGATGAGTGGATTAGTGTCCAAAGCCAAACTCTAGCTGAATGACGGAGAGAAGGTTTAAGAGGGGAAAAGAGCGGGAGATGGGAATGAAAATTTGCTCAGAGTGAACTTGACTCCAATAAGAAAGAAGGTCATCTTTTTTAAATTGGTCAATATATCAACTTTTCCATCTGGAACAAAGTCCTATCAATGACAAGCATAATTTAAAATGGGTAAGAGGGAATATTATGTAAAACTGACTTTTTTTTTTATTAGCTTTATGTCATGTTAAAGTTTTATTTTGTCGTCAGAAATATATGGAGTGTGAAGTTTTTAATTATATTTAATATAAGCAGCATTTTTATAACAAGTGAAGGTAACATTGTGCTATAAAATGATACTATGTGCCTGGAAAATACATATTACTGCCCCTTTAGAAGCTTGAGAAGAGTGGAAAATTTCCATATCCTCAGTTTAATAGTTTGGTTTTTTTTTTGGCTGTAGTGGCCTTTATTTGAAAGTAGTTCAACAGAAAACAGAGTAATGAGAGAGGGGGAAGACGTATGGCAAATGTTGCCAGGCCGGGAATCGAACCTGCAACCACCTCCACGAGGCTTAAGGCATCAGTATGTGGGTCGTGCGTTGCCCCTGTGTCACCACAGCAACCACATAATCCTCAGTTTAATAAAAAAAAAATGTAATCAATCAATGGCTGAAACTTTATAGAGGACTTTTCATACTGACACATATAGCAAATGTTTTACAGAGACCAGAAATGGACAGATAAAACTATTATCTTTATTGATAGTAAAAGCGATGTTAAATTGAGGGCAAATCGATTAAATACCGAGAATGAGGAACTTTTCAAAGGCAATCGGGTTTGGTCTGCAGAGAAACGGTGGAGATGTATGAATATTTTCGGACGTAATGGAGAAACGTCAGTGGCGTCCCCAAGAGGGGGGTAAGTGGAGGCAAAGGCCCCTCTCTTGGAAAAAAGAAAATCTCGAGAAAATTACGCTCAGGCCATACTGTCGTCTTTTGCAATCGAGACTTAAATGTAAAACCCAATAAATAAATAGATACATTTATAAAATGAAATAATTTTTCATATAAATACATGTAATTACTTACATTTTTTACTTTTTATCTCTGACCCCGTAAAACTTTTTGCTGGCAAGGTCTGGCCACCCGTATCAAAGTCTTCTGGAGCCCATCCAGCTATTTTATTTGGATTTTATCTGACCAACACAGAGTAGCACATAATTGAGAAGTGGAAGGAAATGATGGTTTTTAAACAAAACAAACAAAAACAACAATCTGAAAAGTGTGGCAGACATGTGTATGAAACCCCCCCTCCCTCTCCCACCAATACACAAACAGCTAAATAAAATGTAGTCGGAAGTCACCCAAAGTACTTTGGGTGTGAGGTTTTTCTGATCAAAGAGCATCATGATGAACAGGGAACACATCGGTCTGGTCATGGGTGTACTGTGATGAAAATGCAGAAAAGTTCGACGGACTTATTAAGCCCACCAGACATTTTATGCTGCTCCGGTGAGGTTATTCTCCCACAAGCGATTCATCACAACGGCTGAGGCTTCACACCAGCTCTGAATGAAACCTTTCTTTGGTCAATCATCAGCTGCCTCCACACTTGATTCGATTCTAATGCAGGAGAGATTGTGAGCAGTGGTTCTGATGAGTTTCTAACGATTTTGGATTCGATCCCGGCAGCCAGCGGGGTCCGCCAGTCCCACAGAAAAACAAACCAACCGCGCACGTACACACTCACACATAAACGGCAGTTTAGTCAGTAGCTAGTATCACATGCGTGGGGGGGGGAGCTACTGGGGAGAGCACCAAGATCCCGAACACCAGTAGCAAACCAGTATGGAGCAAGTCTCACTTCCTAAACTTAAAGCTGGCATTCATATTGTTTTATTGAAAAACAATATGGGTTAACAGATTTTCGCCCTCTCACTGACTTTTAAATACTTCAATTCCAATTACATTTTATTGGGGTTGAAAAATTAATTCTCGGTTTAAACTTCTGCTAGATTGAAGCTAATTGAAAATAACTGATAGCCTTCGATCCGACTGATCAGAGCTAGTGTCGTTATCTTCTGCAAAACAGGTTGTTCTGGAGGGAAAGTTGTCTAAAACTGGTTATTTTTCATAAAAAGTAAAATTTGTATTCCGTAGAGTTGTACGATACTACATAATTTTTTGTATCGACTCAAAACGAGGTAAATACAAGACCAGTATTGCCGATATAATACTGACACCTAGCATTTTTGTTTAATTTCATCAAACTTTTAGGTGTTTTTGTGGTTTTAGCCGTTGGATCATTTTATTCCAACCTAAGACAAAGTTTCTAGGTATCTGCAAAATACTTGTATAACATATTAACGTGACTAATGGTAACAACAGAAAAGCAAAAATGAATTTGTGCCCGTTTTTTTTTTTTTTTACAAAATAAACAAAATGCAAAAAAAATATCATATGAGAGCAACTCAAAATATGATCAACTTTTACGTAGCTCCACGCTCTCCAAAGATTTGTACAATAAAATACATTTGAGCAGCATTTCAATCCAATGCAATTAAAAGCTTGATTAGCCTACTTTTTTTTTTTTTTTTTTGCAACAGTGCGTCACGCCGCTCTTAAATGTGGCTCATATTACCAATGCAGACCAGGCTGAGAGGATGACATGCTTTAAATCTACATGTTTGATTGAGAAATAGATTGCTTCATGAATCCCACAGTGGTAATGGATGCGGGTGCCGTCTCCTTTCCTGTCACTCTTTCTGTCTAAATCCCCCCCCCACCTTGATTGGCGCTTATGTAGGTCATCTCTGTGTGCTTTAATCACTGCTGGGTGAGGAGAGAGACCCAGTTACCAGATTAAGGTCACTTTTATCTTATCAAATATGACAGTTCGGTTTATTTTGAGCATTTTGTCAGTTTTACTCTGCGGTTTAAATGGATTCCTAACCAGGCAGATCAACAGTTTTCTATTCATAAGACGCTCGTAAGCTGTGACTGTTTTAATCTTCAAATAGCAACTTAATTTTCTAATTTTCCGTGCATCCGCGATTCAGTGGATTACATCGAGAGGTGACCTCGAAAGGTCTTAGATGTTTTTGACGACTGTTTAAAAAGGCAACAGAGGAAACTTTGCTAGAGTGTAAATGTTGGCGTCACAGTTCTTCCTGACCTCATGCTGATCTTTGGTTTTAAGAGATTGTTCTCTGCAGGCCTGCAAGTTTAATGCACTCTGATTATCCATTAGCTGATGAAAAAAAAAAAAAAGAAACAAAGTGACACTGAATGTGGTTTTGCTTCAGGAAATAAAACCTGCTAAGCAATGAAATTTAGCCACTCAAACGGTTTCCTATGCAGCTCTTTCAGTCTGCATGAGTGACCAGTTGGATTCAAGGATTCTCCAAGACTGGATTAGTAAGAAACAAAATCATTTTCAGTACGCATGATTCATCAAATCAAATTTTATTTGTATAGCAGATTTCAGCAGCAGGGCATTTCAAAGTGCTTTACATCATAACAAACATAAAAACACAGAGTCATGCAACATAGAATCAACAATCAAAACATTACATTAAGTCAAGTGCCATCATTAAATTTGTAATTGATTACGTTTCAAAAACAACTCTAAACAGGTGGGTTTTTAGTCGAGATTTAAAGGCACTCAGTGTTTCAGCTGTTTTACAGTTTTCTGGAAG
>CAEGAE010027284.1:0-83281 GCA_903067095.1 Girardinus metallicus
CGTCTCCACACAATAATTCAGCTCATGAGTGACAACTTTTTTTTCATGGCAGATGCAACATATGTGTCTCTGTACAGCTAGCTTTACTTAGGTAGATTAAATCTACTTAAGTAAAGTACAGATACATGAAGATTGTACTTTAGTACAGTAACAAAGTACTTGTGCTTCGTTACTTCCCACTACTGCATAAGACCTGCAGCTTGTGGTTGTTTTAGGTGTGAGGAAAGGAAAGAGTTGCTGTAGTTAAAACGTTTCTCCAGGCACTATGCTGAACTCTGAACTCTTGTGCTCCATATTAGGCTGTTTGATGTGTCCAATGGGAACATTCGAGACAAAAAACAAACCTTAATGGTTGAGTTATTTAGGGAAGAGCATGAGTTCCCTTCCTTCAGGCATCCAGTGTGTGTGTGAGTGTGTGTGTGAGCTGACAGCTGACTGCAGCATAACCAACCTGTGTACTGCTGTGTCTTTGGTTTCAGACTAACTGCAACTTGTTCTTGTTTGTTTGCAGCTTCTCCTCTCATGGGCGCTCAGAGCTTTCCTAACCTCACCACCACTGGCACCACCTCCACAGTTACCATGTCAACTTCCATAGTAACCAGCGGCAATAACGTAGCCACAGCCACAACGGGGCTTTCAGTTGGCCAGTTGCTAAGTAACACTCTGACAACAAGCCTGACGTCCACATCCAGTGAGAGTGACACAGGACAGGAAGCTGAGTTCTCCCTCTATGGTCAGTGTCCCCCCCCACCACCCACATACACACACGCACACACACACTGAACGTCATGTAACAGCATGTTTGACCTGTTACAGCTGCTTGGCTGCTTAAATTAACTCAGCATCGTTCCAACTAGAGATCCACCGATTTGATATTAATATCTGTATTGATTCTGATATTTAAAAAAAAGTCTAGATGTGTTTTCGGTTATAATATGCCCGAATCATAAGGGCAGATCTATTCAGTCTAATTCTGTGCTTTTTGCTCGTTGTGATGTCAGTATTTATTTTACATTATATTCAAATTCGTATATAATTGCACTTTCTGAACCATTTGAAAGAATGTTTCAGTTTATTTTTACATGTTTGAACAAAATAGTCAACCTATTGTTTTATCAGTTTCAGTTTATTTATTATTTATTTTCCATTGGCCGTTCTACTTCTAATTACTCTGACTGAGCAAATTCAAGTTGTTTTTCCATGTTTGACCGAGCTAGTGAAGCTACTAGTGTATTCCAGTGTGCTGTACTGGTGCAGAGTTGGCAAATAAATTAGTAATTCAGTACATTTAGGTCTGTTAAAAAAAAAAGTTTTAAGTCAGCTATTTTTCTGTATTGTGTCGCCCTATGCTCAACCTCAGATATTGATATCGAAAATGAAAAGAAGTGGATCGGTGCATTTCTAGTTCCAACTGTTCTCATCATTGTAGAAACAAGCCTGTAGTATTTTAGTGAGTCTCGTCTTAAAACCTGAATTCCTGGGTTAACATGGAAGGTTGGGGTAGAGATGTAGAGGCGAAGGTCACATGATCACATGTGATGTGAATGAAGCCATGCCTGTGCTATGCTACACATGCAACAAGAACAGGTCCAATGTGCTGGAGCAGACGGCGCTCTGTGGGTGCTCTGCGTGGTTTGAAGTTCTGTGCACACACTCAGCCAGAACCTGGAGTCATCCATGTTCTGCAAGGAGCCAAACCCAAGATGCATTCTCAGAACAGGTTGGAGTTTTTAGCGCTGCTTGATGTTTAGCAGCCGCTGGCCTTCGGCCCAGGCGGAGCCGTCATCAGGACCAGGGAGGGTCTTCACTCCGTCCTCCAGCTGGGATCATGTCAGCGGTGTTTCTGTCAACCTGCAGACTTCCTGGACAGTTGCCGTGCCAACACGCTGCTGGCAGAGCTGGACGATGAGGAGGACCTCCCCGAGCCCGACGATGATGACGACGAAAACGAAGATGACAATCAGGAGGACCAGGAGTATGAGGAGGTCCTGGTATGTAGAATAAGTTTTGTTTGTGGTACTGTTAGGACTGACTCTGTCCTGCAGTAGTTCTGCTTTTGCTGCTGCTGTGTTGATGTCAGACTGTGGAACAAATGTATATTCTGTTGTAGGAGGAGGAAGAGTATGAGACGAAAGGAGGACGCAGGAGAACGTGGGACGATGATTTTGTCCTCAAAAGGCAGTTTTCTGCTTTGGTCCCTGCGTTTGACCCCCGACCTGGAAGAACTAATGTCCAACAGACCACCGACCTGGAGATCCCCTCCCCTGGTATAGACGTACCAGCAAATCTAAAGCTAGCTAGAATTTTTCATCTAACTAACTTTAACTTTAGTAAATATGAAAAAAAAAAAAAAAGAATTGCAAATAAGTAAAATTATCATAACTGTTTGGTATTGAAATGAGTCAAAGTAAGATGAAGAATTTAAAAAGCAGTACTGGTTCCGTCAACTATATACAAGCAGACATAAATGTTGGAGCATATGATACATTTATTCTTTTGGGTCCTGCATCTCCGTGGAAGATCATGTCAGTCTGTGGTGAATGCAGAGAAGTGAATATTTGACTGGAGCTGGTTCTGTTTCGGTGCAGGAACGCCTCGGTCCGAGGCCCGGGAGGAGGTGGAGTGTGCTCCCTCTCCTCACCTCGCTCTGACTCTAAAGGTTAGTCACGAAGACGAGTAACCAGCTACGATTACTCACATTTACTGGAGTAACTTTTTGGAAAAAATGCACTTTTAGGAGTATTTTTAGTGTGCTGTACTTTTTACTTTTACTTTTGCAATTATGAAGTATCATTACTCTTGAGTAAAATTCTTTTCCCACCTCTCCAGGACGTCCAGGGTTTCTGTTAGCTTCCTATAGTCGTGGTGGGACTCCATTAAAAATGTTAATATAATTAATTACAGGATCTGTAATCAATTACTCAAATTTTATTTGAAAACCATGTATTGACAATATAAGCAACATTTTCAATTAACACCTATTTTTGGGACATCTTTAATCAATTCTGAATGGTAGTAAATGTGAATTGGGATTCTTAAATATATATATTTGTGTGTGTGTGTGTGTCCAGGTTCCCGGCCTTGGTACAACTAGAGAGGTTGAGCTTCCTCTGTCCAGCTACAAGCTGACCATCTTCTACTATGTGCAGCGGCTTCTGCAGCTCTCCTGCAACGGCTCTGTGAAGACGGATAAGCTGCGGCGCATCTGGGAGCCCACCTACACGTAAGAGAGGAGACCCCCAGAACCTGACCACTGCTCACTTCACGTGTTCACACTTTACATGTTTCACTCTTCGCTGTGTTCCCCTGCAGGATAATGTACCGGGAGCTGAAAGACTCTGACAAAGAGAAGGACAGCGGGAAGATGGCAAGTCCGACTCTTTCCTTTACGCTTTGGACAGAATCGGAACCGTAAACGAGGAAGGTGATGCTGACCCTCTGGTCCGTTTCTATCTGCAGGAGTTCTTGGACCAGAGCACGGGGGTCGGGGGTCGCTGCGGGGGGCTTAGTCCGAGCTCGCTGTCAGTCAGTCAGAGCAGTGAGATCCTGGGCTGGGTCCGGGAGGCAGCGCAGGCCAAGGCCGGCTGCAGCCAGAACGCATGCGGCATGGAGGACGTCCTGCAGCTGCTGCGCATCCTCTACATCATCGGGAGCGACTCGGTGTCCAACGCGCGCACTCTGCAGGAAGGTACGACGGCCACACACTCACGCCTCCCTGCTGGACGAGTCATTTCATCCTTTATCCCAGTTTTTGCATTTCAATCATGTGAAATGAGCTGACTGATTCTAAACCATGGAGGATTTTTATAAATACGGCAAAAAGCTAGAACAGATTTCAGTGTTGGAACAGGAATCTTCTGCATGTGCATTTTCACCTGTTCCTCAGATGTTTTTTTCTTTTTGCCTGTATTTCCAGATGTTGAGGAGCTGCAGTTCAACGCATCACCAGAGGAGTTCACCAGCAAGAAGATCACCACCAAGATTCTCCAGCAGATTGAGGTCAGTTTCTCTTCTAGGAATATTTATGTAAATGTACTAAATGTTTGTGAGATGAACTTGTGATTTAAACGTTCATTTGTTCCCTTTTATGTTATAGTTCTATAGAACATTAATGTTCTATAACCATTCTGTATCTGTCATAATGCTGCTCAGGCCTCTGTAGCAAACTGCAAGTGAAGCTAAGCTAACTGAATGCTATCAATGTTTTGCTGCCAGGAGCCTCTGGCTGTGGCCAGCGGAGCGCTGCCTGACTGGTGTGAACAGCTCACGTCCAAATGTCCCTTCCTCATCCCCTTTGAGACCAGACAGCTGTACTTCACCTGCACCGCTTTTGGAGCGTCCAGGTGAGTTTGACAGGCGCCATAGCAACCACCAGGAGAGCCACCAGCAATCTGGGTCAGATCTGCTCGTCCTGAAACTAATGCCTAGAAATGAAAAAATGTTGCAGACAGTTCCATCCAGTGTGTGACTGGTTCTATCCTCTCAGTTTCCTGACCTCTGACCCCCATGCTCCCACAGGGCCATTGTGTGGCTCCAGAACCGGCGCGAGGCGACCATGGAGCGATCGCGGCCGTCTACCACGGTGCGGCGAGACGACCCTGGAGAGTTCAGGGTGGGTCGGCTCAAACACGAGAGGGTCAAAGTCCCCAGAGGAGACGCCATGATGGAGTGGGCGGAGTCAGTCATGCAGATCCACGCCGACAGGAAGTCCGTGCTGGAGGTGGGAGAGGAAGTGAACGCATGTTGGAAATTCTCTCAACTGTGCTGCAACTATCTTCTGAAAGTGTGTGTGTGTGTGTGTTCAGGTGGAGTTCCAGGGTGAAGAAGGAACTGGCCTGGGTCCCACCCTGGAGTTCTACGCTCTGGTGGCTGCAGAGTTCCAGAGAACGTCTCTGGGTATCTGGCTGTGTGACGATGATTTCCCTGACGACGAGTCCCGACAGGTTAGTCACCTAGCAACCGCTGACCCATGAACTCATGAGAAACTAAGAGGCTGTGAAGTAGAGCTCAGTCCCAGTCTGAGGCCCATTTCAGCATTCTGTGTCATGACGTGTGAAACTGACAGACCAAACTGCTCTGCACACACTTCAGGGTTATATAATAATAATAGATGACACATTTTATTTATACAATATGTAATATCTGTTTTACTGAAATGACTACAATGTTCTACAAACTTCAGAAAAAAATCTTCCTCATGGAATTTTTCAATAACAAATTAGTTGGAATCTGACTTCAGCCGATTTTACAACAAAGTATTAGAGCCATGGCCATAATAAGATAAGAATAAAGTTATAATGTTATGAGAATAGGGTCATATTATGAGAACAGTCGGTATATTACGACTTTATTCTCATAATATTATGAGTTTATTCTCATAATGACTTATTCTCGTGATATTATGACTCACCAAATTAATCTTTTTTTTTTTTAATAAACAGTATCAGTGATGCCTGTATATTTCCTTGGTTTTAGGTTGATACATAAAATCTCAATCCCACACAAACAGGAAATCTGTTGTGTGTTTTTGAGCTCCGCCATGTTTAGTGGAATGATGTAACATGTTAATCAGTAGAACTGGAGGTGTGAGGAGGATGCACCAGGTTTATGATGAGTATTCACCCAGTGAACAGGAACCAGGACAATGCTGCACCAGTTTGACCTCCGTCTCCATGGTGACACTGCTGACCGTGTGCGTTCCTCTGTTCTCTGTAGGTGGACCTGGGTGGCGGTCTGAAGCCGCCCGGTTTCTACGTGCAGCGCTCCTGCGGCCTGTTCCCCGCTCCGTTCCCACAGGACAGCGAGGAGCTGGATCGCATCACCAAGCTCTTCCACTTCCTGGGGATTTTCCTGGCCAAGTGCATCCAGGACAACCGGCTGGTGGACCTGCCCGTGTCCCAGCCCTTCTTCAAGCTGCTCTGCATGGGTGACATCAAGTCCAACATGAGCAAGCTGCTGTACCAGTCGCGCGGCTCGCCGCCGGGCCATGGGCCCGAGCGCGCCCACCTGCAGGCGCTGCTGTCCGAGGTGCAGTCGGAGGCGTCCACTGAGGAGAGCCAAGAGACGTACTCGGTGGGCAGCTTCGACGAGGACTCCAAGTCCGAGTTCATCATGGACCCGCCCAAACGGAAGCCCCCCGCCTGGTACCACGGCATCCTGAACTGGGATGACTTCCAGCTGGTCAACCCACACAGGTCAGCAGGTCATTGGGTTCAGAGTTTCCTTCTCTAATTTGGTTGTGAAAACATTGAGTCATTTGTAAAATGATCTGCCCCCTGGTAGAGCAACCTTCCTAAAAGAGGTGAAAGAGCTGGCTGTGAAGAGGAGACAGATCCTGGGCAGCAAGAGTCTGTCTGAGGACGAGAAGAACACCAGACTGCAGGACCTGATGCTGAGGAACCCTCTGGGCTCCGGACCCCCACTCAGCATCGAGGACCTCGGGTAAAATTCTCTGAGACTCAGCCGAGTCAGCTCTTCTGTTTCTGTAACATAGTCGGGGTTTTATCCAGAATACCTGAACACAATAAGAGAAAAAAGACAAACACAAAAAATACAAATTAAACAAATATCACATTTTTGCACTTCAGTTAAATTCTAATTAAATAATCGCAATGGATCTTGAAATAAGGTAATGCTGGCCCAGGGCATAAATGAACTAAGCAGCTACTTAAGGCCCCCCCAGATGTTCAGGGGCCCCATAAATGCTAACATTTTAACACAGAGTTTAATCTTTGTGTTGGAGCTCGGTTAGTTCACAAATTCACTTCAGGAAATAAACAATTATGACTGACTGCTGTTAAACTACCTCTACCAGTATCTGTACTATCTATCAGTACAGACTTAATAGAAGGGGGGGCCGTCATATTCTGCTTTAGGCTCCATGAAATCTTGAGCCAGCACTGGTCACATTTCAAAATAAATAAAAAGAAAATTACCTAAAACAGATAATAATTAACTGTCTGCTTAACTAAATATTCTCAGGGTGCAAAATTGAAGCATTCCTTGTATTATGTTTTTGTTGTTTGGTAATATCTGCAGCTTGCCGCAGTATTTTCAATTGCTGGTTGTTATTTATTTATGTGCATGCAGCATTTTCCAGGAATACTGTGAATGAAGGAGACATTTTCATAAACCTCATCAAGTTGCAGCAGCCAGCCAGGCGCTGCCAGAAAACGTATTGAGCCTTAAACCCACCCGCCACACCTTCCACTCTGTTCTCACTGCGCTCAACAGGAACCTTTAAAAACACAACTATATGTCTAATTATATTTGTGGCTCATGTTGAGCAAGCACAGCAAACATTTGGTATTTAAACTTGACGCCTACCTCAGTGCAGGATCCTCCCAAGAAACATGATCCCTCACAGATTGTTTCTATAAATGCTGGAGTATTAAAAAGAAAAAAGGACACAGCCTCAGAAGTCTGTACAAGTTTCATAATACTGTATTAAAATGAAGACACTGTATAGAAATAATAAGTGCAGTGTTTATGTACCTGCTGCTGTTCTAAATGTAACCTGATGCAGTGACATTTCTGTCTTCAGGTTAAACTTTCAGTTCTGTCCATCATCGAAGGTTCATGGCTTCTCTGCAGTAGACCTGAAACCAAACGGAGATGACGAGGTAACGGCACACATCCACCCAGCTGCTGCTCCTGTCACAGGATGGACTGTGTGTGTGTGTGTGTGTGTGTGTTCCACTAAACCTGCTTTTCTCTCTGTGTGTGATTATGTGAGGACAGATGGTGACTGTGGAGAATGCAGAAGAGTACGTGGAGCTGATGTTTGATTTCTGCATGCACACTGGCATCCAGAAACAGATGGAGGCCTTCAAAGGTGAACACACACATCACAACTGCACAAAGCTGGAGCTCACTTACAGCTCAGGCGCCATTCAGAGTAATGGGATTATTATTATTTTCAACCTGCACAGTTCCCATGATCACAGATGAACAGTTTCTCTGGGACACCAAACTGTTGAGATGTTTATTACTATAAGTGGGGCTGAAACAATTAATTGGATTAATAGTAATGAATTGATTAACTAATTTAGTCATTGATTAATTCTTAACTGGAGCATTCCGACTCAAAAGGCCATTTGCTAAAAGAACAACACAGAGCAGTTAGTTGGACAAAACTGGACAAGAAAATCTGATTTAAAAAAAAAAAAAAAAAAGTGGCTCATTCTGCACATTTTTTATTTAACCACTGAAGCCATTTTATACAATATTAGAAATACTTTGAGGTGCAAATGTACAATTAATTCAAATCATAAATAAATTTAAGCAAGAAAATAAACATTTTGTTACTTGAAAGTCAATAACGACACGCCTGCAGTGAATGCTTGATCATTTGTAGTACAGGATGCATCTGCAGCTAACAAATACAATTAATAATTGGAGAGCAAAAGGTGCTTCATAGTTCGTTTTCTTACAGTATTTGAGTCGAGTGAAGCTAAAACTAAGGAGTTCTAGGTAGAACAGATTTAAAAGGTTTTTGTTGTTTTTACTCTTAAGCGCAAAATGTATGGATATTTTTGTAGTATTTTTAGTCTGGGTTAATAAATGAGTTGATAATTTGAATAATGGATGGATGTGACTGAACGGTGTGGGCTCACCCTGCCTGCTCTCCTCAGAGGGATTTAATCAGGTGTTCCCCATGGAGAAGCTGAGCTCCTTTAGCCATAAGGAAGTGCAGATGGTTCTCTGTGGTAACCAGTCTCCTTCCTGGAATGCTGACGACATCATCAACTACACCGAACCAAAGCTTGGTTACACCAGAGACAGGTGTGAGAGCAGACACACACACGGTTGATGTTTGAGGCTAAAAGCTGGTCCTAAATGGTACATTGTGTCTGCTCCTCTTCAGTCCTGGCTTTCAGCGCTTTGTCAGGGTTTTATGTGGAATGTCGTCTGATGAGAGGAAAGCCTTTCTGCAGTTCACCACCGGCTGCTCCACGCTGCCCCCTGGTGGCCTGGCCAACCTTCACCCACGCCTCACCGTAGTCAGAAAGGTAGGTTCAGATCTTCTTCAGGCATCTTTAAAAGTCTGACTGTGAGCTGATTGGCTGCTGTTCCCCTCTTGCCTCGCCCCCTCCAGGTGGATGCAACAGACTCCAGTTATCCATCAGTAAACACTTGTGTTCACTACCTGAAGCTCCCAGAGTATTCATCTGAAGACATCATGAGGGAGCGTTTGTTAGCTGCCACTATGGAAAAGGGCTTTCACCTGAACTGACCTCCGAGCGTCGCCACGGTTACACTGAGCATGCGCCCAAACCATCTGTCCGTGTTGCCAGAACATCCAGCCAGACACACAGAGGCTGGCAGCGCTGGATTCTGACTGAACATCTCCAACCCACACGTTTCACGCTTCCCTCCTGACAACATCAACATCCAGGGATAAGGCTGCAGGCTGGTGTGTGTGAGAGTGTGTGTGTTCGCGTTCGCACACAGGTCCCCTCCTCTCGTCCGTTCAGTTCAGTGCCTGGTTCCACTTAGTTTTCAGTTCCTCCATTAGAGGTTCAGGCTCATTTCTTGTTTTCATCTTTTTAGTTTTTCTTCCTTTCCATTCAGCTTGTGTGTGTGTGTGTGCGGGTGTGCGCGTGTGTGTGAGCATCAGTTTGGTTTGTTTCAGACCTGATGAAAAGGTCAGAGTTCAGTTTTTGGTGTTTCCTCTCTGATTAAGCTAAAGAGAAAAAAAAAACACTGATTGTGTTTGATGCACATCTAAAAAACTGCTCCCTGTATTTTCTTTGTATATTGTAAACATTTATTTAACTGAAGTACTGAAGTTGCAGTTTCAGGTAAACAAATATTTTCAAATGTGTATGCTCCAAAAGATAATCAATAAATTGTTTGCAAAGTATGAAGTAAAGATTTAGTTGTGTGGTTTGTAGAATTTTTTTTTTCTTTTAGCATGTTAGAAACAGAAAATCCCATAAATTGGTTTTTGATTTAGTAACTGTTGAATTCAACAGGTGAGATCAAGCTCCGCCCACCAAGCAGTAAAACGACTGACTAATTATAGAAGCAGCCAAGAGGTTCATGATAACTCTGGAGGAACTGCAGAGATCCACAGGTGCGACATTTTTATGGAAAAGCATCAAATAGAAAACTGTTCAGCTGTGAGGACTCCATCTCCCAGGGTTCGTTTCAGGGACGGGTAAAATTTAGAAGCTGCTCTGCTCTAGATCTGAAGAGCTGTGCGTGGCATAAAAATGGTTTAAAGGGACAGTATTTATTTTCAAGGCACATGGTGCCATTATAAAGCACAATCAAGTAACTGTTTAAATATAAATAACATCACTTAAAAGAAATTTGACTTCATAATTTAACTCCTTGAAATTGGGCTTCCGTCTCTTTAAAACCTCCTGCTCTTTCTGAAACTCCTTCAGGAAGTCGTCACAGCATGGCTCCTCTATTGACCCTTTAACATTTTTACCAGTGTTGCACTCAGAGGTAGCTCTATTTTTTAATGCTTTATTTTATTTATCCACTATTGATGTTCGGCACTTTGTTTTAGCTGCGGCTGATGTTAAAGATTTTATGAAGTTGATGAGCTCAGCAGTTCCTCCAGGTGTTTGCCAATTGCTGCTGGCTAGTCTGAAGGAGCTAAGTGGGATCAAATGAACAATTAGAAGCTCTACAAAGGTCAGGAGGTAGAACAAATGAGTTGGAGCAGAAATGTTTCTTTAACAAGTCCCCGGGGATTGAACTAGGACGCCCCTGATCTAGAGTGACTGTGCACAAAAAGAGAACACTCAAACACTGAAATAACAAAATGAGGTTTCACCATGTATTATCAGCTGACTGAGCCACAAACATTATTACTTCACATTACACACAGTTGCCACCTGTCAGCAGTAGTCTGTACTGTTAAGCGTTGCTGTGAGATGCACACACTGGTACTTTAGCACCTGATGGAGACCCGGCAGCAGTTTGCTCTACAAACACTAGGGGTGCACCGATTGCAGTTTTCTGGCCAATTGCTGATCTTCAAAATGCCTGACCTGCCGATTCTGAATTTTGTTAAATATGGCGGCAAAGTTGCTAAGTTGGCAAAAGTGGAATGACTGTTGCCAACTGCACATATGCAGATGTGACCTGGTGACCCGGTGGGTGGTCTGTCAGGCGTGGTTTCAGACCTTTGCAGAAGAAGATAAGATCAGTTTCACATGCGAGTTTCGGTTGATCACCCAACATTAAGGAAACCAGGACCGATTTACCGGCCCACCCCGAACAAACACCAGTCCAATATTTCCCAGAATGCTCCAACAGTCTGTGACATCATTTCCTGCTTGCTTCACCCATCTGCCATTTTGTCGATGGCGGTGAGTGGAGCGAGGATGCGGCTCTTGTTTGTTTCCACGATGTGGCCGTTCTGGATCATCTCATCCAGGATGATGTGAACGGAGTCCAGATTAAACATGATCTGATCACATTTCAAGGTCAAGGAGAAATCAGCAGGCAGCAGACAAGATGGTGGAACTGAAACATAGCCAAGCTCCATTTTTTCACAGTCTGTCTCACAGTGAAAAAAGTGAGAGACTGTCTCAGAAGGTCTTATTTGTCATGGCAAATGAGAGCTTCAACAAATATGTAAAAAATGTTTTTATATCAGTCTTATACTGCAACATTAATGAATAAAATCATCTTTGAAAACTAGATTTTTATCTTTGTCTGATAGTAAAATTGGTTGGATAATAGGAAACATTTTGATGCAACAAAAAAGGCAAAAGCAGAAGAAGACTAATGCAGAAAATACTTTTTCACAGCACAGTTTACACATTCCTGGCAGCAAGTAAACATACATATTTAATTTCAAAACTATTGTGGGGCTACAAATAGAACCTAATGAGCTCAGACCTGGGAACCTGCCATCAAAGGATACATCCAGTTCGCTCTGCGGACAGATAAACACAGACAGTTAGAGATATCCTGCAGCCATCTGAAGATTTTCAGCACTGATGAACTCACCACACGGCTGAAGTATTTATCTAAAACCTCCACAAAGTTCTGGATCAGCTCGTAGATGGATAACTCATTCTACGGGAGGATTCCATGAAGCACGAATTAGACAAGCAGGACAACAATCGGAGTGTTTTCAGATTCTGCAGCCTTACCTCGCTGTCCGTCACCCCCACCACAACGTACAGCGCCGCATACTGGCGGTACACCAGCTTAAAGTCTTTGTACTCCACAAACGAACACTGGAAAGAGGCAGACATACTGAAAGCACATCCTGCGCACAGTAGACCCGAGATGTTTACATCGCTCTGTGATTTTATCGATATAATTGCAGAATCCTTCCACACACGGTGGAAAGATTCTGCATCAATCAGCTTCTAAAAACAATAATTCAGTGTGAATCAACAAGGTTAAAACTATACATGCAGGTTCAAGTATATAAATGCATCCTCAGTAATATTTTGATATGTTTTTGTTTGTTTTTGGTAAATCTCCAGTGAAACATTTAAGTAAAGTATTGTTCAGTCAGGTCACCCCTGATTGGCTAAAAATGGAGACCTGATTTTGTTTCGAGTGAGCACAACTATAAATGTTGAAAATATACAAGAAGATTGTTTCTTGAAAAACAATCTGCCAATCTGATAACGTCTCATTTTCATTTTCAAGCTCTTATTTAATTCAAAAATACTTTCTTTATCCCAAAGAGAAATTTAATTTTGCTGTAAGTCATTCCATCCAAGTATGTTCAAAGAGTCACTGGAGTTGGTGATGCTGTGATCAGAAAGGATCTCCTGTAGCAGTCAGTCTTCCAACGGCTGACTGCTACAGGACTAAAGAGACTGTTGCTGTCTCATGCCAGCAAGCTCTGCTAATCCATCTCATTTGCTTTTACTGCTCCTCCTTAAATCTCAATTGTTCGTCAGATTAGCTTAAGTAGTAATGTAATGTTTCACTGTCTAGTTTTAATTTAAAATACAGCTAATGCTATTCCAGCAATTCTGATCAGATCTTACTTCCTAATATTTCCACCTCTTGACAGGATTCTGTATATGTTACAGATTTGTAATATATACCAGGCAAACATTTCAGTATTTCATGGTGCATTTTTAAAAAAATATCTACTTTCATTCTGGTACTTCAAATCTGAAGCAAAAGTTTCTTTGGTTTCTAGTTTGGTTTGTTCTTTCCTAAGGTCTGTAGAAATATTTCACCATAGATCAGACCAGATATATTAAGTTTGAAAAGACTAATTCGCCAATTACGACTTCTGGAAATATCCAAGCTTCATTCCATCCAGTATAAATAGTTAATGTAAATGCTAGAAGGACGTAGACTGTGTATTTAAATATAAACAGTTATATTCTATTAACAGAATTCCTTCTGAGAAATCTGCCCCCACAAACATGGCGGCATTGTTGCCGTACAAAGCTGCTAGCTGTGCTGCATTTGTATTCAATGGCTGCCATTAGAAGATTTCCAGCTATTATAACCGCCATATATTTCTGTCGATAGTTTCAGCATTCGGTCTGAAAACTTTCCAGACCTCAGCAGGCAACCAGCCAAGCAGGCAGGCAGCTAGCCAGCCAGGTAGTTTACCTGATGCTTCCCGCGGCTCAGGCAGCAGCGGACAGCCACCGCTTCCAGCGCTGCTCTCTTGCTTAGCTCCACTGGCTCATAGTATTTGGACAGTCTGGTCTGACCCTGCTGGTTCACCATTAGCACAAACTTAATCATCCTGTCACCTTCTACAGGCCACCCTAATCCTAAAACAGTTCACCAGTTTTCGTTCCTCAAACATAAACCATGACAATGCAGCTGAGAGGCAGAGTACTGCCACCTAGTGTATTGGAGTTAAGGAAAAAGTCAGTAAACTAGTGGAAAAGTTTTTAATAAAACTAGAGAGAGAGCATGCAGGTAAGACATGTATATTTGGTATATTTCTTTCTCTTTTTTACAATGATAATACAATATGTAAGAAAACTAGTTACATTTTTCCATAAATGGTGTCATATTTTTGAGGATGATCCATGGGAAGGCAGTGTTGTCAATCAAGTTTATTTATATAGCACATTTCAGCAATGAGGCAGTTCAAAGTGAAGAAGCCTTGGACTGAAGGCACTGGTTGTGTGTTATGTTGTTGAAGTGCAATCTTTTGCTGTCATCTGTTGCTATAGCAGCATCAGATCTAGGGACTTGAAAAAACTAAAAGTAACCTAATAAAGAAGGTATGTTCTGTTCTGGTTCTGTTCTGTGGGATCTCTGCAGATGATGGTGTAAAGAAGAATTCTTTATTAAGCAAAGAATATTAAGAAACACCTTGATCCTCTTCATCAGACAACTGTGTCTTCAGTCAGAGGCTTCTTCAGCTTCACTGTAGTACAGACGGCTACGGAAGATCCTTCCTGCCTCTACAAAAACTCTGAAGAAGTTTGGAAAATATGAATTTAATTTCCTATTGGGATTCACGCAATATATACATTTGATACAGAAAAGCAGACTTTACATGAAATAAATATTTATATTACAGCGTTCATGTGTATTTACAGCATTTTTGGATACATGTATGTATTTATCCGCTATTGTGTGAAATAGTGGATAAATACTTCTGTACTAAATATTTCCATAATCAAAATTGAGAAAAAGATGAAGGTGGTAAAATGTATATATGTAAATATTAAATTAGATCAAATGCGAGTCTTTAGTATTCATTCGAGTAAAAACTAAATTAATATGCTCACAGAAATTAAGATGTTTCTTAACCTATCGAGACATGTTCAGGTGTGCATTCCATACCAGCTAGGGGCAGTGTGGAACCTATTCGCTGGTTGCCCAAGGCCAGGAAAAATGTCAAAGACGAAGACGAGAATCCCGGTGGATGTACCGTCATGCAGCGCGCTAGGTTCTTCCAGAGAACAGAGATGGCGGCCGGTTAGAGCTACACGTAAACACAGCATTTCCATTAAGCCGGACTCCCCGAAACGCTGAGGGGCAGCCAGCCTCACGCACCGCCGCGGTGACACCGCAGCAGTCACACGGGAGGTCCCCGGCGGACTCTTCGTTCAACCCGAGCAAATTTACAAACCCTACTTCCAAACAAAAACATTAAAACATGGACGAACACCCTGGAGGAGGTGCAGGAGGAGGAGCGGCCGCCCCGCGACAGCCGCCTTCACCGCAGCAGCACCAGCAGGGCAACAGCAGCAGCAGCGGCGGCGGTCCCCCTATCGGAGCAGTCATGGTCCCGCAGCAGAACGAAGACTTGCCCCGGCCACATCAGCAATACACTATTCCCGGGATCCTGCACTACATCCAACACGAGTGGGCCCGGTTCGAGATCGAGAGGGCACACTGGGAAGTGGAGAGGGCCGAACTCCAGGTTAGCGTCGTAGCTCCTTCCAGGCTAAACTTCAGGCTTTCCGCTCAGCTCCGAGTGGTTCCCTCTTTCACCCTGTGGTGAGGCGGTCGGAGGAGGGGACGTTTAAGAAGCGCTCAGCCCGACACGGAGGTGTGAAAGCCGGCTGGAGGGGTGGCAAACTAGAAAAAACACCAACAGCTTGACTGGAGCTAAGCATTAGCAACACATCCCCACCATGGATCAGTCTAGCTAACTGTAGCATTGCCTCAGTGGAGTGTTATTGTCCCGGTGAAGCTGCCTGTCTGTTCTTTAGTTGAGCTGAGACAAGCTGAAGGTTGGATCTGGTGAACGAGGCCTGATACCGGTCCCAGCTCATCTGGGCAGTCAGAACAGCTGGCGGTGGTGGTCATGTTGAAACATCTCCAGGGCTGATAGGAGACCCCCAGCTTAAACCAGGCCAGCTTCCGGTGTCAGGAAGTTTTCACTTCATAGCTACAGGGATTATTAGAGTAATCAGATGAAGGACCTTCTAGCAGGACTAAACGGTAAGGAGAGACAGTCATTTTACTGCTACAGAGGAAAATGGTCATAAGAGAGAGATTCATTCTGTAACAACAATGAACTGATGGAGGATGTCTTAAACCTCTAAACACAGTCTTATGATGGGAATCATTCATTCCCTTTATTGTTTGAATATTTTTTCTTCTGTTGACTCCATGAGAGCATCAATTACTGCAACATTTATGGCTCAGAACAGGATTGGATGCAGTTATCAGCTGTTGTAGTGAAGTAGCTGATTTGAAAGTGGTTTTCTTGTTAGAGCTGTGTTTGTTTTTTATGAGGCCATCTGCAGGAGTACATTTATAGCCAACAAAATTATTACTCACTTTTATGATGTTAACAATCCCCCACGTTATTGTAATAAAAGTTTAGGTCTTTTTCTATATAAATCAGAGCAGGTCAAAATGTTATGTCTTCACCGAACAAAGCCTCAGTTATCAATCAGTAGCCTGTTAAAAGATTTCAGTCAAATTATTCTCCATCTTGTTTGTGTTTCATCCCAGCTGAGTGGTGACAGCCGCAGCCTAACTCTGAAACCTAGTAGTTTATGGTTCCGCCTTGCAGCGTTTCATAATGTTAACATTAATATCAGAGGGATATTAGAAGTCTGGTTTTTGTGTCTCACATTTCAGGGATCTCCTTTATCACTTTGATGTCGGTGCTCAGTTTTTTTCCCAGAGTGTTAGATCTCTGTGATCATTCCTATCACAGCAAGGCTGCACTTTGTGGCGTAAAATAAAGCGGTGGTGAATGGAAGCAGTTGAAAATCACACACTCCCACGCTGTGATAGTTTTGAGATTAAATTGCCTGACAGTAGAGAGCCTCTGTCCCGCCGCTGACACTGTCAGGCCTTCTGAAGAGAACATTTCTTTCACACTCTTCATGGAAGGCGTTCCATGAGTGTTTTTTATTTATTTATTTTTTTCTATTCATTCATATCCCTTTTTTGAGATCAGACACTGATGTAGGGCGAGAAGGCCTGGCTCATAGCCTCCTTTATTCCCAATGCTGTTCAGTTGGGTTGAGTTCAGGCTTCTCCACATCAGATGTACTCCTCCGTTTCTTTATAGATCTTGCATTGTGCTTTGCTGCACTGCCGTGTTGGAACTAGGGGTTACACCGGGGGCTCATATTTTCAGTCAAGTCAAGTTCAACATGATAAAAGTCGAGTCGACGTGAACCAGTCGCCATGATGGCACCAAGAGAAAAGGCGTCACACAGCTTAGAGGCTTTATTAGCTCTATTCACCGCAAACACTGACTACAGCTGAAGCGATTAGACAGAAGCCTAATATGCAGAATAAAAAGAACTCCTTTGGCAGCAGCAAAGCAGTGATCTTCTGTCACTGTGGTGGGAAAAGATGAGGGGGATGCTGATCAGCTGGATGGATGAAAAAGAGTCTGACATGATGCCACACGTTGCTCTGGTAGTTTTTGCCAGAGTTTGCAGAACACCTTTGATAAATGACTTTATATTTTTGTACAGTTCAAACTATCTGAGAAATTCTGACTTAGTTTCTCGTTTTTCATCTTCTTGGAAAAATCTGTTTTGTGACGTGACGCGTAAACAGTCACTTAGAGCAAAGAATCCATCGGTTGACTACTTGGTGCAATCACTAGTTGGAACAGTTGATTCCAACTAGTGATTACAGATTAGCGGAACAGGTGAGGACAGGGGAATGAGGAGCGCCACACATTGAGTGTTTGGCAGCGCTATGGCCCTCCTCCTGCCTCTGATTGGTTGTTTCTAGTTAGCACTGAGAAACGGTAGAGGGGTGCAATTTCTTTTTTTTTTTTTTTCACAGAATGTCTCATACCATACTGTCACAACATAGTTACAGTTTCAAATATCTAAATAAAATGTTTTTTTTTTAATACAAGTTACATACCTGAACCAAACTGTACTTGCAGTCAGGCAAGTCCTGTTCTGCCAAACCCAGACCAGCTCCTTGGATTGGCAGACAGAGAAGCGTGATTTGTCACTGACGTGGTGATATGGGGTGGACCACTGCATCAGATGTTCTGCATTGCACTTGGTGATGTAATCCTTGGATTGAGCTGTTGGGTCATGAATCTCTCAATGCACTCTTCTGGAGCTAATCTGAAGGCCACATCAAGTGTAGAGGTCCAGTGACTGCCTGTACAGAAAGTTTCCAGTTTATTTGTACAGAACATTTCAGCGACGAGGCAGCGCAGAGTTCTTTACATCCTAAAACACAATATAGTCACTAATTATGAAACGAGTAATAAACATTACATTTTGTCAAACATGTTGATTAATGTTTCGTTTACTGCTAATCAAAGGCGGCTGTAAGCAAATCGGCTTTTAGCCTTGATTTAAAGGAAGTCAGTGTTTCAGCTGTTGTGGAGATTTTGGACTTTGGTTTCAGAGGATTGTGTGCCTCATCCATGGCCCTCCACCTGATGGCTGAGTTGTTCCCACTCACTCCTTCTGTGTTTTAATACCACTAACAGCTGACTGTGGAGAATTCAGATACGAGGAAATGTAATGGCTGGACTTGCTGCACATGTGGCTTCCTTTCACAGCAGCTCCCGGTTTGTGCGCCGAGCAGACTGCTGCAAGCAAATGTGGCCATAGATATGATTGGAACAGCTGGACTTAATGGCTGGGAGACTTCTGGCAAATTGAGAGTATTTTTAACGCAGCATCTAATGCTTCATAGCAGGAGCTCACATCGCTTCCATTTACATCGTTAATGAAGATGGCCACTGGAGAAAAACAAAGAGCAGCATTCAGCAGGAAATGTGCGCATCGGGTCGGCTTGTAAAGAGGCAGAACTTTTCCAGAAACCTTCATTTGGAAGCTAAGTTGATGAATTTTGGACATTTTTGAAAGTGGGAACTTTCATCAGGATTTATGGGATTTTCTGTCATTTCTAGGGATTGTTTAAATTGGGAATCATTAAAATAAAGTTTGTCATATCCAAACGTAAATGTTTTGTTGCAGAAAGAACGTCCTTCTGACATTTGTATGTTACTCAGTGACATCAAAACTTTGTTTACTTTATTCCACAGATGAATCTGTGGCATCTCTGGTCTTGTGCTCTTTCCTCATGAACGTGGTCTCAACCGATACCACGATTCTGGAAGTCCATGGATGTGACTGAGGAACGCTCGGTGCTCCTGCAGTGAGCAGGTTGCTTTGCAGGCTCCAGTCAACATGTCGAGTAGCGTCGTGCCAAGTGTATTTCAGCTTCTCAAGCTGCATTTTCTTATGAATGTTTCAGTTACAAAAAATCAGTGAATAAATTGTATTTGCGTTCCACAGAAAAATCTGCAAATATTCAACTGTGAATAGGATCCACTGTACCACCAACCGTCACTAGTGGAAAACCCTCACAACCGCGTAGAGCCGTGCTGAGGAGCTGCTGGTGGAAAAGAGCCATTAGTGACTCCATGTTTAGGGAGAAGGGGCAGCGTCTGTGTGAAAGGAGGCTGTAATTAAACAGCTTGGCCTACTGGGCCCTGTGCTGACAGCCTGATCCCAGCTGAAAGCTAAAAGTAGACCGGCCCAAAATAACCGCAATACACACAACTTACAAACGAACTTATGCATTCAGTCATGGGAAAAGAAGGTATCCCTCTGTCATCTCTAGAGTTTTACTTTATAAGTAATCTCACATTTACAACGTTCTCAAATGATTTAAATATAACCTCTAGGACTAAACCAGATTCCACCATGTCACACTTTAATCCCACTGTACATGAATAAAGTGACATTAAATTAATTGATTCACTCATTTAACAGAATTTCAAAAGGGTTGAAAGATTTAACTTTCAGTCAAAAATGAAGAATCATCTCATACCCTTTAACAATTCAGTTTAACACCACATTAAAACCAGTTTCTTTCATAGTAGTTAAGTATTCATATGAATTATCCAAATAACTAATTATAGAAACACTTGACTTCAATATATAATTTAGTATAAATGTTATCTGAAAACATTCTAGTACACCATTTCTGTTTTAACACAAATTAAAGGTACTCCTTAATCCCAAATGGGAAATTAAATGTTGCTGTAATGTTAATTGAAGCAGGTCTGAAGAAGCCTCTAACAGGCACTCTGCTGTCAGACTCATCAAGATCATGCTCAGGATTGTCCATAATTTCAGAAGAAGAATCCTTCTTCGCATCGTCATCTCCAGAGGTTACACAGTCCAGAACCAGACTAGAATCAGAACTAACCCAGAACCAGACCAGAACTACCCTTCTTTATCAGGCTATTCAGTGTTTTTATGTCCCTGGCTCAGAGACTGCTGCAGGGTTTCCCCCCTGTGTATTATAAGCCTGGCGGGCCACCAGGCTTTACTTGCCCCACACCAGACTGTCACTTGTTTATTTTAAATATGGTTATTGATGCACCAATAACAGTGACAGTAAAGACAGATTAAGCTAGGTTTATAGTTGAATGGCTTTGGGAGTGCGCTCCAGTTGTGCCGTGGCTGTACCTGCCCGTTGGTGTCTCAGGCTATTATTTCCAAATTATGATGCCTGAACATGTACCTCTATGTTTTTTGTAACTTTTAACATTTTTGAGACAAAACATGGTGGTCTGCTGATGGACTGCCCTGGCACCCCTACCACTGAGCTTAGCAGATTTTCTAGAGGAAACCCTGTGCTGCCCCAGCAGATGATGTCTGAAGAGATGACGCTCAACAACAGACTTCTAGAAGATCTGCAGCATCTTGCTGCAAACTTTGAAGGATCTTAGTTTCCACAAGAAGTCCAGTCTCCTCTTCCCCTTCTTATAGTCGCTTCACCGTTGAGATGGCAAATACCTGTCCAGATGAACATTGAGGTATTTTTACAGCTCAACCACCTTAACTACTTTTCCCCATGATGGAAATAATGTTTGACTTTTGGGAATCTATGATCATGTTTTTTTTGTTCACATTCAAGATAAACTGATTTATCCAAACCATAGTACAAAACAGTCCACCAGCTCTCTGCACTCAGACTCCTGTCCGCCTCTGATTCACCCAACAACTGCAAACTTATCTGAGTATTTCTGTAGATGACAGGAGTCGGAGTTGTGGTGGAAGTCTGCACTGGTCGAGAGAGGGAGGAGGGGGAAATTTTAATTTGATTTTGCGCTTGTTTTACTTTACCCGCCCAGCAAACAAAGTAGCCTGGGTTTGTAGAAAAGGGATCTGTAAATGATTGTTAGATCTGAAAACTAAAACGGGTCTCACATGTTGCCTTATTTCAGGAAAGACATACAGTGTCTTGGATATTTTGGAGGCTAGATTGTTATTTTCTAGGTGTATAAATTTATCTTTGGTCTACTCCCAGCAGCAGTAACACGATATGGACACTTCGTCTTTTAGAAGGCTCGCTGTATTTAGTGTTTTAAGGTGAGGATCGTTTAATGAAAGGGCGTAAAGTCGTCTGTAGAGTAAAAGTTCCTGAGTGTTTGTTTACTATGACATTAGAAGGAAATCGTTTAATTAAAAATATATACTTCTTGTTATTCAAACCACTTTTAATTTTAGTAAAACTTTGAACAATTCTTGTCACACCTTGCCCTAAAGAACTTTGAAAGGTGTTTTTGAAAAATATGTTTGAAACCTTCTTAAAGGTCATTTTCTAAAGGCACATTTAAGCAGACAAATCAGCCATATCAGAATGCATATTCCAATTTATTGAATATGATTGTATGCCACCTTCAAACTGTGGACATAAGCTGCATATTCCTATGTCCATAAATGGTCCACAGACCACCGTTATTCACAAAACCAGCATTTGGTGACATACATAAATACATACACTTCATACTCAGTAAGTTGAAAAACATTCAATACCATATTTCATACTGCAGCAGCAGTTTTTGAAAGCATCAATATGACAATAGTTTAACTTCTTTAACTGGGACAAGCCCAATAAGTAGGAGGGAATTCAGCCCTTATTTTGAGAAACTATAGAATGTATAAATGTCGCATCCATGTTTTGCAAATCATTAGACAAGATGATCGTTCAGAGTCACATAAAGACAGTTACAAAGTCAGCCTTCTACCACATGAAGAACATTTCCAGTATTAAAGGACTAATGTCAGCAAGATCTAGAGAAACTCATCCATGTGTTTACCTTTAGTCACATCGATTACTGCAACAGTGTTTTTACACATTAACCTAATAAATCAATCCTCCAGCCGCAGCTGATCCAGAACGATGCTGCTGGTGTTCTGACTGAAACCAGGAAGTTAGAGAACATCACCCAGTTCTAACGTCCTTCTACTGAGAGAATAGACTTTAAAAAACTGATGTTTGTTTATAAATCACTGAACAGTTTAGCAGCACAATACATTAAATATCTGCTGTTGTTGTATCAACCTTCCAGACCCTCTCCGGTCTTTTGGTTCTGGTTCTGCTCTCCATCCAGTACCAGAACTAATCATGGAGAAGCAGCATTCAGCTTCTATGCTCCACAAATCTGGAACAAACTTCCAGAAAACTGCATAACAGCCAAAACACTGATTTCCTTTAAATCTAGACTAAAATTAATTTCTTTAGAAATAGCTTTTGACTAATATAATTAGTCAAAAGGTATTAGGATTCATTTTAGTCTTTATTCCAACATTTTATGATAATTTTTGATGACATTTGACAAAATGTCATCAGAAATGTCTATCATAAATGTCTATCATGTAAAGCAGCTACAATCATCTTACAGCTGAAATGTGCTGTACAAGGAACCTTGTCTATATCAACTTTGAGCAAATGATTAACTTTGAATAATTATATTTTTAAAAATTGATTGTATTGCGATATTGATTATTTTGATAAACCTACGACATCCCACAGGTTAGTGTGAGCCTAACCTGTGGCCTAACCTCTTTGGCCCCTGCTCTGGCCCTATGGGCCACCGTAGCTGTGTGGCATCTTCACTCAGAGACCAGACGCTGGTCAGTAATCCTCCGCTCGTCCCGCTCCACCTCTGTGGTTTCACATCGAGCCCGGCAGACGTTGCCTCAGTCTTGAAAACTTGTGAAAGCACTGAAGTGTGTATTTGAGTGTTTTCATGATGGCGTTGTTCAGAGGAATGGCCCTGATGACTCATGTCCTTACATAGCCCGCTCTGATTTGTCAGCCTGGTAAATCTGGGACAGATGGCTCATTACATGTACAGACTATTTCGTCATGGTTGTCACCCCGCTGCCTGGGTCCTACCTGTGCTGTGAGGGTGCTTCACCTGTCTAAACACAGGGCACTGGTCAGGTTTTCATCTTGGTGAGTGCCAGAGACCTTCCCTTAAAGCTGAGCTAGACCCAGAAGTGAAACCTGACCCAGGGCTGAAAAATAGACCAGAATGGAAACTGAGGTACTGTGTTTATTCAGTGGTGGAAAATGTTGAACTAACTTCTACAGAGTACTGCACTGGAGCAGCTGGCATGACTGCATAGTGTGAGCCGAAATATGAGGCTCCAAGTCATTATTACATTGTGCTGTCATCACACAGTGGTCCCCACCACTGCACACACCGACACACACACACAGATTAACTTACTTTCATCCGTTTCTGTGGTAATACTAGCTCACCTTTGCAGGGAAACGGCAAAATGACAACTTTGTGAATTATTCATTTCAGTATCAGTGCTATATCAGCTTTTTCTTCTTCAAGAGCAAACAGCTGCCATGTTCTCCCAGAATTCTGTGTAGGGATCCGGTTTCAGGATCCATGCTCTTATTGAGACAACAAGCTGGAGCCTGAGGTTGTTTTTGTCAATATTCCTGTGGAAATAAAATCAACAAGAGAAACTCTAGAGTTAATTAGAATGGATGAATTTTGTGTGTTCAGTTGCAGATTTCTGTTGAAAAGCAAACTGGGTAAACGCATCAAATCCAGATTTCCTTCAAATCAAGTCCCAACTTGTGCTGAAAGATCCGTGCAGACGTACATCTACTATTTTACTTCACTTTGCCACACTTTGATGATTTGTCAGATTTTCTTTAAAATGATGTTAATTCCAGTGACATACTCAGGATAGGTAGACAAGTAAAAAGGAGCAAAATATCCTGGTAAAAGTTTGCTTGTTTTGATCATTATTTTTATATGTGTGAAACACAACTGTCTCTGTTACATGAAAATTTGAGCAGATGTTATCTGATATTAATATTGCCGTTATGGTCGATAATCAATATTTACTGAGGTAAGATTATTTATATTTTATTACCCTTTAAAAAAGACGACTACACCAGTGGTTTCACCTCTGCTTCAGTTAGACTTCCCACAATGTTTTCTTGCATCAATGTCAAAATAAAGCATCGATACCGATGTCAGTGCTGATATACGGGGGATCCCAGTGGGTCCTTGAGGGCCGGTGTCCTGCATGTTTTAGCTCTTCCTGGTTTAACACTTCTGGATCAAATGATTTAAGGCCTAAGAAGAACATTGACGTGACCACTGCTCTATGGCAGTGGTCTCAGCTGCTCTGAGACCACTTCACAGTGTGAAACTGGAGCAAATGACAGGAAGCTGAACACATTGTTCTGTTTTATCATAAAACATGCTGGACGTGGAAAAGGTTTGGAACCTTCTAGAAATCTGGATTAAATGTTAACATTCTCTTCAGATCACACACGGACGACTAAACGTACGAAGCTAAAGACAGCTGCTCTCTCACTGTGTGACATCAGCTGTTTGAGCTGTTTGTGTTTAAGGAATAGGGTGATGACATCACATCCCTCGGTTGGTCACTCAGCCTCTCCATTCTGCCATTATGTGGTTCCAACAAATAGTTACATTACCATCCTGCTTTCCAAGCTTCCAGCAGCTCCTTGAACCAGCTGAAAGCTCCTGCAGCTATGGAGGGCCAAAAGGGCCAAAATGAATTAAATAAATTGTTAATCATTAATTAAATGTACCCTGAAAGAAATAAAATGTTTAAGTAATTTATTTGAGAGACATTTTATTAGATATCGTTGAATCATTAAAATGCTAAATTATAAAAGCCGATGCAGATAATGAATTAAATCCATATTATTTCATGCTTCCTGTTCCTGCAATACATTTCTGCACGATGCTATATTTTTATCTGCCGGACTCGTCTGTCAGAGCTGAGGGGCGGAGCTAACACTGATCTGTTGAACTCATCTAGTTTAGCCTGATTCTTTTAAATCTATTTTGTAGAACTGTCACAAATCAAATAAATGTTTCTCAAATCACAAACTAGGTTGCAAATATTTAGCTATTTCTGTTGAACAGTGTAGTCCAGGTTTGAACGACTAAATGTCACATTTCTAGAGCTGGAGTGTTCTAGATTGGTTTAACTTTTCAAAGAATCAGGCTAAAACTAGTGGAGTTCAATAGATCATTATTAGCCCCGCCCTCTCAATTCTGAATTAACTCTTTATTTGACTAATTTATTTTATGGTGATACTTAAGGAACAATAACCATAAAATAATTAAGTATATCTGCCTTGGCTATTCTAAAGTTGCATTTGAATAATTTAATGACTTACAACTTGTCTAGTAAATAAATAATTTAAATATTTAATTAAACATTTATTTATTTCATGATTCATTTAATTAATGATTTAATATGCATTTATTTATTTAGTTTTGTGCCTTCTGGCCCTCTATAGGCAACTCCATTTCTTGGTCAGATGAAAATATTTAGAAACCTACATCTGCCCGGGCTGTGACTAGTTTAAGCTCAGCTGTAGGGTGTCTGTCTGTGTTTGTGGGTGTGTGTGGACAGTGTTTTGAACTCTGTGTTTGTGTTGTGTATGTGTTTCTCTCCAGGCCAGGATAGCGTTCCTGCAGGGGGAGAGGAAGGGCCAGGAGAACCTGAAGAACGACCTGGTTAGGAGAATCAAAATGTTAGAATACGCTTTAAAGCAGGAAAGGTAAGAAACGGGTCTTAATGTTCTGTTTACTTTTCCCCGGGTGCCAGTCTTACTATTACTCATATCGCTAAGATTTAGTATGTTTTTGATTCTGCCTTCATTGATTAGCTTTGACAGGCAGCAACTGAATTCATTTCTGGATCAGTGTAGAATGATTACATTAATGTCAGCCTCTGTGCTTACCGATCAGTCGGCCCTGATTTCCTCCATTTTGGGAGATTGGTTGATACTAGCATGAGAAACTGAAGTTATCCATCGATCTTATCTTCATCCACAAAGGTCTGAAGATCAGCCACTGTCACTTTGCTCTGCAGTGAGAGAAACTGCTTCAGACCACTCAGCCTTCCTGGTGTTGTCACTCTGGTTCTGGAGAAACCGTTGGTTCTGTGATTAGATCCTGATGGATCGGTGATGTTAGCTCTTCCTCCCACAGCCAGGCTGCTTTGGGCAGCTTTTTACTCACAAATGAAATGATAACCTGACATTATTATTATGTTATATTTCCTCAAGTTATGTGATGTCAAAATGTGTTTGATGAAAATATGGGAGTATATCTATATCTATGTGGAAATATTATCTGTAATCTCTGTGTGTGACAGCAACATGACAGATTAATTAAGGTTAAGGTTCTTTGTTTCTCTTTCTCAGAGCAAAACACCACAAGTTAAAATATGGAACAGAGTTAAACCAAGGAGACATGAAGATGCCAATCTTTGAGTCAGGTAGGTGTTGCAGGAAGATCAGCACCAGCTGTGAACCTGACAGGAGGGCTCAGCTTGTCTCTCTTCTCTCCTTGAAGACACCAAAGAGTCGGAGGTCTCTGCTGTCCCTGCCAACAGTCAGCTAATGTGGAAACAAGGCCGGCAGCTCCTCAGACAGTAAGACCCGTCCTTCAACCAAAGACCATGAGAGGATATGTAGAGAAACTATATGACAACATCCCCACCACAATGAGTCAATGAACTGAAATTGAATTAGCATTTTGTATTTCCCACATTGTGTAGGAAGTGCTTTAGTTCCTAAATTAAAAATGTGTAGAATGTGCCAGTTTTTTATCCGATTAATCACATTAATCACCAGAATCATTGATTACTAAATTAATCATTAGCTGTGGCCCTAGTTCAGCTCAGAATCCACTGTGATGTCATGTGTTGCGTTCAGGTACCTTCAAGAAGTGGGATACACAGACACCATCTTGGATGTTCGCACTCAGAGGGTTCGCTCTCTGCTCGGCCTGTCGGGTTCTGAGCAGAACGGCTCGATGGAAAATAAGAACCTGCAGCACCTGATCAATGGAACGGAGCGCTGCAAAGACCCCAAGAGGTACACACACACACACACGCCTCAACCAGGCCCTCCTGAACCAGCTTCCATCCGCACCTCACCTAACCGTTACCTGGTACACAGAGCATGAGGGGTTAAAGTGATTGCTCTGTGCAGGATTCCAAATGACAATCTGGAGACGTTCAACTTCCTGGAAAATGCAGAGGACAGCGATGAGGATGAGGACGAGGAAGGAGACCTGATGGATGACATCAGCTCTGACAAACAACACAGACCGAAAAAACGCAAACCTAACGTAAGGCAGCAGAACTTCCTCCTGTTGGGTTTTTATGACAAATCATTTCTCCTGGATGTGGTTCCTATGATAGCCGACAGCGATACCGGCTGCAACACACCAACGGCTAAACACGCCGACAGAAAAAAACGAATGCAAATAAAAAATGCTGCCACCATAAACAAAATGCTGCAACCACAGGAAATAGGAGCACGGAGGAAAACGCTGCACATAGTAAAAACTATTTCTAGTATGAAATGCTGCAAATTCGCTCCGCTGCAAAGCTCCACACCACTAGAGGGAGCCGAACAAATAATCTTCTGGAACCAGACCATGGGATGTCAAGAAAAACTTCATGTCTCTGTGAAACAAGCAGTCTTTTTACAATATTATTCCAGGATATTTATGGGGATAACTTTACCAACTCCAGACTCTACGGTGGCGTTTAAGGGCATTAAGGAAAAGAAGGAAGAGTCATTTTGAACTAAGAAACTCAGAAGTTTTGAGATTAATCTCAGAAATTTTTAAGAAAAAACAGAAATTTCAGACTTTGAAAAGTTGAAAATGTTTGACTTTCAGAGTCAGAAAGTCAGAAATTTCTACGTTTTTTCTAGAAACAGATTTCTCTCAAAATGTGAGTTTTCCTAGCAAATTTTTGATTCTTCAAACTCAGATGTTTCCTTGTTCTAGAAAATTTCTGAGTTTTAAGGCATAAATTTATTCTACCACGTTTTTCCTCTATCTTCAGTGGCCCTAACGCGCCATCGTAAGGCTCCCCCTAGTGGTTTGGAGCATTTCCGTTTTGTGGAGCAGATTTCATATTTGTCTTTTTTTTTTATTTGTGTTTTTTTTCTTTTATTTCCTTTTCCTGTGTTTTGCAGCATTTGTATTTATATTTACTGTGCAAAGCATAGCTCTTCTATTTTATGAGATTGTAACATTTTTATCAGCAACATTTTTCCATTGATTTTGTGTTTTGGAACTTGCAGCGTGTTTTGCATGTCAGCCTTCTACATTTTTTTTTCTAGACAATTTCTGAGATTAATGTCAAGTTCAGAGATTTTTAGTAGAAATGTGCAATGTTTTTTTTTCCTGTCTCCCCTGGCCGATGTATTTTCCTGACCCTGCCTCCTTCCTTTCTCTCGCTGCCTCGCATGGTGCAGATAGGGAACGAGGGCCTGGCATCAGAGGACGACGCAGACACAGAGGAAGCCCTGAAGGAGTTTGACTTCTTGGTGACAGCAGAGGACGGAGAGGGAGCCGGAGAAGCTCGCAGCTCTGGAGACGGGACGGAGTGGGGTGAGACCTGCAGGAAACGCTCAGCTGATTAACAGTTTAGATGCTCAAATCAAGTAATCTTGTAAAGAATCAAGAAAGACTGTTCTTCATACCTTCATGTATTATTGACTCTAGTGACTTGAAGGCTGGTCCTATAGTTTCTCTCAGATCTGCTGTCCAGAGCTGATAGGCTGTTTGTTTCTGCTCAGTAAACTCAGACCTGTCTTCCCCTCCACAATGAGCTTCATTCCTGTAAACTAGATATTCTTTCATGTCACAGTCACTCTGTTAATCTGCTTCTTTGTAGAAGTTCTGCACAACTGATGCCTAAAAGCTTAAATTGTCTAATTTCGTTTGTCAGAAACGGCTTAGTTTCCACTGCGAGGCTCCGAGTTGTCAGACTCGACTCTGAAGGACTTCCTGCTAATCAGAAAAGCTCCACAGCTCTGTTAGGCTTCATCTGTTTGACTGGAGCTCAGAGGAGCATCCAGAGCAGACCGCCAAGCCTTCAGACAGCAAAAAGAAAGTTTATCATTTTCCTTCCACTTCATAACTATGCTCTACTTGCTGCCACATAAACAACAATATGAACATCAAAGTTTGTGATTTTAACATGAAAAAGTATATCAAACTCCAGAAAGACATGAAAACTTCTCTATCTCTTTCCTGACTGCCTGGTTCAAATGATTCTGAAAGAATACAAATATGTATTCTTATGCTTATGATGACTTATGTCAATTTATTATAGAAGAAGATTAGGGTCGGTGGAAAAATAAGAATTCTTACTTTAATCTCAGAATTCTGACTTTAATCTTCTCAGGTTAGTCAGAATTCTTTCTTTTTCAATGGACTTATCCTCTTCTGTACTTTATGTATGAGCCTTGGAAGCAGTTCCAGAGTCTCATTAGTACATTTCCCAACGTTGGTGCATACAGTTTGCTGCTGAACATTGTTTTGCACATTAAGCCTGTATAGTTCTGTAATGGGTTCCTTTCGTCTGGAGCAGATGTTTTATTTGGTCCATATCCGTCTGAAGATGCAGAATTTTTCAGACGCTCCCTGTGATCCTGGAAGGACGCGGCTTTAGTTTCAACTCTAGTTGAATTGTTTTTCCCTTTGCAGCGGAACCGCTACCGTTCCCCTCCGGTGGGGGGAAGTCCTTCCTGCTGGGGGGGCCGGACGACGTGCTGGAAAGCGTGTTGGGTTTGGGGGACCTGGCAGACCTCACCGTCACCAACGACGAGACGGACTTCGGCTACGATGTAAGAAAACCAGTTCAAGTTGTACTGGGAGAGAAAATGTAATGGACAAAATCCCACTGTCCCTCTGTGTCCCCACCAGCTGTCATCCAGTAAAGAGTCTACGTTCAGGAAAACATGGAACCCTAAGTACACGTTGCGGAGCCACTTCGATGGCGTCCGGGCGCTGGCGTTCCACCCCGTGGAGCCCTGCCTGGTCACCGTGTCTGAAGACCACACCCTGAAGCTGTGGAACCTCACCAAGACCGTCCCCGCCAAAAAGTACGCTGACTCAGCACAACACTTCGGCTCTACCGTCGTCCATAGTTACGTCAGATACACGCCTTCTTTAACACAACTCAGACCAGGAGAATCATGAAGGTCATTCGTTTCAGTCATTTAATCTAAACTCACAGAGACTCATTACACACAGTAATAATGTTTTGATCATTTTGACGTTTTCCTTTTAACTTGCCATTCATATTGGATGCAGCCAGCACTTTGTGAACAAACTGCGTCTCTAGTCAGTTTCACTTTTAGCAAATATGTAAAACCCATATTTTTTAAATAAAAGTAGTGCAGCTTTAAAAGCTCATTTAAGAAAAGGAGAGCAGCAGCCTTGATGAGCTGAACACCAGTCTGGATCTTCTCTCTGTTTCAGAAGTGCCTCTTTTGATGTGGAGCCCATCTACACATTCAGGGGTCACATGTAAGTAGCTTCACTCCTATACAGACACACACGTGTGTTTTCGTGACTTGTGGGGACATTACTTTGACTTCCATTCATTGTCCATAACCTAACCCTTACCCTGGTCCTTACCATCACATACCTAAGCTTTACCTAAAAACAGCATTTCCCCTCATGGGGACCAGGAAAATGTCCCCTCAAAAGGCAGTGGTCCCCACAATAGGATATAAAAACCTGGTACACACACACACAATGTTTTGTCAAAAAGTTTTTTCAGAGGGTTAGATGAAGAATCACTGCTTTATGAACCCTGGTCCCCATAAACGGCGCGTTTAGTGTCTGGAGGTAGAATTATTCATTTTCCACAGCGTTGAAGTGTTGACAACCAGCCTTTCTAAATTCTTCCTCTTCACTCAAAAGCTCCAGATGAATAAAATAAAGTTGAGCCACTATCTGGAGTTGGTTTTCAAGATGTGGGTTAGGATGGAGAAAGAAAGCGGACCTTTATTCCAGGACCAGTCGTCAGCATGCATCCAATGCATCCAGCCAGATCTCAGTAGGAATATTTGCAATAAGTTCACAGAGAACTTTTTTTTATTCCTCCCTCAATATTGACCCTAAAATGAACAAATAATAATTTTGCTTATTTCAGAAACTTGATCAAGTCCCAAAGCATGATGCTGCCATCGCAGTTTTTTTTTACTGGGGAAACTGTGTTTGTTTCAGTGATGGTGTCCATTTATGTTAAATATTGTGTCTTAGAAACATTTGTTTTGTCAGATTATAACTCGCTCTCTGAGGTTCGGGATGGTTTCAGCCAGATGCTGAGATTTTCTTTCAGCCCAGCAGAGTTCTGGAAACAGACGGCCACATGTAGATCACTGGCATTATTGTTTGGAAATATTCCTGCTGTTTCTTACGTTTATTTCTATGGGACTTATATCCACTTAAAGGTGAAAAAAATATTCTTGTGTATTACAGAAAACTGTGATTTTAATAAAAGCGTTTTTATTTTCACTGTAGGTTCTATCGTGTTTCTTGCACTTATGTGAATTATTTTCCATCTTATTGTTTGTTTTTAATTAAATATTTGTCCAACTATTTTATGCTCTGTTTGTGATTATT
The DNA here is from genome assembly GCA_903067095.1 of Girardinus metallicus. NCBI lineage: Eukaryota > Metazoa > Chordata > Actinopteri > Cyprinodontiformes > Poeciliidae > Girardinus > Girardinus metallicus. The sequence continues at coordinate 31,640 of CAEGAE010027284.1, forward strand.
TAATATAGAAAGTTTTTAAAATATGAGAGAAAAAACCTTCAATAGGTTAAAGTTTTGAACTTCATCAAAATAACAGCAGAGACCTGCTGAAGAGATTCAACTATCAAGGCAAAAGAATCCAGCCTGGTTGTTGAAAGATCACCATAACTTACCGTTATTAATAGAGTTTATTTCCTGAAAGAATATTTTAATTTACTTCCGTCTTTTCCTTCCAGCGGCCCGGTCCTGTCCTTGGCCATGACCTCCAGCGGTGAGCAGTGTTTCAGTGGAGGCATCGACTCCACCATCCAGTGGTGGAACATCCCCAGCTCTAACGTCGACCCCTATGACACCTACGGTACTGACGTGATCCACTGGATCACTGCCGATCAGCTCTCTGTTCTCTGTTCTTTCATGTTTAAATCAGAAACTTTGGTTTTCTGCAGAGTGTTGAGTGAAAAGTTTGACTTTTAGCAGCACATCTTAGAAAACAGTTCTCATTGTTTCGATCTTCTTCAAGCTGCTTTCTGAGTCTTTAGATGAACTAAACACAGCACCTAACGATTACTTCAGGATTCAAGTAATCAATTATTCTGATAAAATTCTGGAGATTTTTTTATTTAACCACTTAAGTCTTTTGTACAATATTAGAAATATATTAAAATGTGGTGATAAATAATTAGACTCCTAAAATTATTTTACTGGCTAAAATGTAATAACGGTATTCCTTTAGTGAACTCTTGATCATTTGTATCAAAGGATGAATCAGCAGCTAAAAAAAATCCTTCTGATATGAACATGTGAAAAGCTCAGGCTGGATTGATCAATACAGTGTAGAGCTGATATTTTAATAAAATTTTGGATCAATTGATTACTAATTGGACAGCAAAAGGTAATCTTTAATAGGACATTTATTTTTACAGGATTTGAATCGGGTAAAGCTAAAAACCGATTACTAAAGTAGTTGACGATTATTTCAATAATCAATTCATCACAATTGATCCATTTAATCATTTCATCCTGAATGGAACATGAATGGTTGATGAAGGTTCAGCCGGACCAATCTGCAGCTCTGTGTGATGTCATCAGAAAACCTGGAACCAACTGTGTAAAACCCTCCCAGTTTAAATCTGCAACTTTTTTACGTTGTTTTCTACAGACACATTGATTCATTGGTTCTTGGATACACTCTATTCTTTATTTAGTGGAATCAATGAAGAAATGGTTCAGATGGCGCCATGCAGTGAAATCAGAAGTTAAGCTGTAGCAAAGCCAAAAATCCCTCCTATAGTTTCCTGTTGTGCTTCTGGCAGATTGCAGCGTCCTGGCGGGATCGCTGCTGGGTCACGCCGACGCCGTGTGGGGATTGGCTTACAGCGGCATCAAGAACCGCCTCCTGTCCTGTTCCGCTGATGGAACCGTCAAGCTGTGGAACCCCGTGGAGAAAGACCCCTGCATCAGCACTTTCAACACAAACCATGGTGGGAGGCAGATTACACCAGATTACACTAGGGATGCACCGATCCACTTCTGATACCGATATCTGAGATTTAGTAACGGCCAATACCGATCCGATACAGAAAGACAGCTCAACTGACTTAAAATGGTTCTGTTTTTAAACACAGACATATGTGTTCTGAATTACAAATGAATTTTCTAACTCTGCGCTATAACAGCTAAATACACCAACAGCTTCACCAGCTGGTCAAACATGGAAAAACAACTTTAATTTGTTCAGTTAGGAGTAGAACGGCCAATGGAAAATAAGTAACAAAGAAACTGAAACTGATAAAAACAATAGGTTGACTATTTTGGCCAGACATGTAAAAATAAACTGAAACAAACCAGAAATAGCAGTTCAGAATTCTAAATATAATATAAAATAAATAATAAATCATGAAATCACTCAGAGCACAAAGTATAGAATTAGAGTGAGTAGATCTGCCTTTATGGATCGGAAACATTGCCACAGTACCCAATCTAGAATATTTTCTAGATCAGGACCGATACAGATATTGATATTGGATCGGTACATCTTTAGATTACACCAGATTCATTATGAGTTCAGCAGAACAGAGCAGGAAGTAACTGAGCAGAACTTCCTGCCTTGCTTCCCTCTCTGCAGAGCACGGGATCCCCACCGCCGTAGACTTTAACGGTTGTGACCCCGCCCACATGGTGGCGTCCTTTAACAACGGAGACGTGGCGATATACGACCTGGAAACGTCCCAGACTGCACTGGTGCTGAAGGGTCAAGGAGACAGCAGTAAGGTTCACTCTGGTCACTGACATTCATCTCCACAACGACCTGTCACCTCTGACCTTTCCTCTCCTGCTTTCTCAGCCATCCCGGGTTTGAATCACATCAATAAAGTGGTGAGTCACCCCACGCTGCCCGTCACCATCACGGCTCACGAGGATCGCCACATCAAGTTCTTCGATAACAAGTCAGGTCAGTCTGCTGACCCCGGCTTCCACCTGGAGCAACACAAACAGAGGGGATTTTATTGATTTATTTTTATTTTTTATTGCCTTTATTATTTTGTCTTAATATACAGATTGTTCTATTATTGTGACTTTTAACAGTATTATTGCTCTCGTCTTTTGTCAAAAATAAAGTGGGACGTATACAGCTGCAGGAGAGAGGAACAGAATGTCACCACTTGTTGTTTAAAAAAAGCCCTGAAAATTCCACACAGTCTGTAAACGCACCATGACTCACTGTCACATAACCAGCCACTTTCTCTTCCTCCATTAGAAAGAAATGGCAGCAAGATGGAAATAAACATCAGCCCAGTTTTATTTGACTGATAGAGAATTTTAAAGAGTGACTAATATCATTACCACTAACAGTCACTAATATAGATATATCGTACATTCCTACTCCTAATATAATCAATATAACAGATTTAATCAACTCAACAGGACTTCAAATTTAAAATTAAATTATTAATCCCAACTATGCGACAGACTGGCGACCTGTCCAGGGTGACCCCGCCTCTCGCCCGGAACGTTAGCTGGAGATGGACACCAGCAGCCCACTGGACCCCACTGGGGACAAGGGTGTTAGAAAATGGATGGATGGATGGATGGATGGATGGATGGATGGATGGATGGATGGATGGATGGATGGATGGATGGATGGATAATCCCAGCTAGACAGAAGATGTAATGTCTACTATTGATCCTTCTCGTGTGCAGGAAGGATGTCCTGTACCAGCCTGTGTCGCATTGTATCTAAAGAAGTTCCTGACAGAACACACTGTTGTTTAATAGTTCTCTCATAAAGAGGACTCTGAAGAGATGTGATCTGCTCCAGCTTTCAGGCTAGCTGCTGGTAGCAGGAAGGCTAAAACAAACTACAGAACGGAACGAACTTTTAAATTCTGATCGATGTGTCTCTAGAATACATCGATTCTGGAGACGCATCGATTCTAAAACTTGTGAGGTGAATTACTATAATGTTGCATAGATGAATTTTCAGCCCCATCTGAAGGAGTTTGTCCTCTATGCAGGTAAAATGATCCACGCCATGGTGGCCCATCTGGACGCAGTGACCAGTCTGGCCGTGGATCCTAACGGGATCTACTTGATCTCTGGCAGTAAGTCTCCTAACGTCTCATAAAGCTCAGAGCAATTCCAGGTGTGAAACTGTTTCTAACAGTGTTTTTTAAAATGGCTGAGCCCAGCAGGGTAGTGAAGCTGTTGGTGTGTCAAATGTGCTGAAGTGCTGCAGAGTTAACAAATGAACGCGTAATTGTGTAAATTAATGTCTGTTTAAAAAAAATAAACATTTTTAGTTGATTCTGCAGTTGTTCTGTATCGGATCAGTATCGACCGATACTAAACCTAGTGGTACCGGTAGTGAAGCCAGTGGATCGGTGCGTCCGTAGCTTCAGCTGCAGTAACTGGAACCATGCAGTGAAGCGGCGGTTCGGTCCACCAACACGTCTCCTCTCCTCCGCCTCAGGTCACGACTGCTCCCTGCGGCTCTGGAACCTGGACAGTAAAACGTGCGTGCAGGAGATCACGGCTCACCGTAAAAAGAGCGAAGAGGCCATCTACGACGTGACCTTTCACCCGTCCAAAGCCTACATCGCCTCCGCCGGAGCCGACGCCCTGGCCAGGGTCTACGTATAGAGGAGAGGAGCAGCACAGCGCCGCGCCGCACCGCGGGCTCCGAATCAGACGGAGCCAGGATTCAGGTCTGTCCACATCCATCTGAAGGCAGCAGCAGACTGAGACGCCCACACACATGCAGCCGCCCTGTGCCGCCGCCGCCTTTGCTCACTGAATGGAGTGCGTCTGATCTGGCCAATCAGTTCCCTCTCTAAGGCTGACCGCGGCCGGCCCGGCCTCCTCGTCATGTTCAACTCTAGTGCAATCTCCACATGCAGACATAGGAACCTTAAAGGAAAAATCCCCCCAAATGCAGCTGATGGGTGGAGCTGCTCCTCTCTGCTCACAGATTCCGTCCTTCACATCAACTCTTTGGCTCAGTCTCCATCACTGTCACCTCTTTATTTGTGCCATGATCAAACATTGCATCATGGGATTTTTAGTTTTAAACCGTCCACTCGCAGGAAGGCAGTCGGCAAATTTGTCTAAATGTCTAACAGTGATCCGTGTTTTCATCATCTTAATTGTTATCAAGTTCAAAGGATGAATTCTTTACATTTTACTGTTACAGCCAGACGTCTGCAGTCAGAATGACCTTTTTGGTCCTTTTAAGTTTTCCATAGCGACAAAGTTTCACTTGGATGAATGAAGTCTGAAATGATTAACTTCATCACTGCTTTCATGTTATTTCTGAGAGTGAAGGATGAAGTTCTCACTGCTTTCCAGACTCATTCAGCCTCAGGAGGCTTTGCAGTGTGGCTTAGTGAACATCTGCTGGGTTTAAGGTCAGCTACGTTTACTGAAGAATCCATCTTCAGATAAAGTCAGGGCTCATCAGACTGTCTGCGTAGAGAACAGAGGAATGACGAGGGAACGCGTCTGATCAGACCAGATCTGGTTTAGTGATGCAGCAAGAATTAAACTGTTACTTCTGGTTTGATCAGTTTTTCACAACTTGCTATGTAGAAACTCAATGTTTCGTCCTAAACGGTTCTGTCCTCTTAACAGAACCTTCTGCTGATTTTTCATTCAGCCTGAAGAACCAAAGACTCTGACAGCAGGGATCGTGTAGGGAGACGGATCTGAAGTTTTGAAATGGGCTTCTGTGGAGAGTAGGGACCAATAATATGATATTTACCAATATTTATATATATATTTCCTACATGTTTCAATCCTGTGTAAAAACAACTACATGGTCACGGTGACACTGCTCTAACTAAACTCCCCACAGTCCTGCACTGTTTCTCTGTCACATGACTGAATGTGGCCAACCACGTTCTCCTGAAACACAAACAGCAACTAGACAGCAGAGAACATCGGTTATTAATCAGCCCAGTTTTATCAGAAGGATACCGATATGATAAAAAGTGGCTAACATTGGCTGATACCGATATATTGTGTATCCCTAGTGGAGATTTCCTAATCCGTAACCATTCTACCAGTCCATCTGACTGGTTGGATCTTTACATAACTGCTCAGATGCTCTAACCAGTGGTTAGCCAGAAATATAATTCTGGTTTTCATCAAAGTGAAATGCTATTCCCAATCAAACTGTGTGTAAGAGCGCACGGTTTGATTGGGAATCAAGAGCTTCACAACTTTAAGACACACTGCTGCAGAATTCAGTCAGCTAGCATTGAAATGCTGCAGCAGTCACTCAGTACTATGAATTAATATCATGCAACCTGAACAGTTTCTGATTCAGCTAATCGGCTGACACATTTTTTACCAAAATCATTTTCCTTCAGCCCCTAATCGGGCTGTTTTTAAAAAAAAAAAAAAAACAGAGAACAAGATGGCGGCCTCGCAGGAAAAGTAAAGACACATCCTGACTCTACATCAGGATTTCTACACCATTTATTCTGCAGTTTATGAAGCAACATAAACTGCAGAATAAGAGAGATACTGAATGTTCACCATTGCAGGGAAGATATTGACTACTCTCAACATAACCCCACTTCAAAAAGCAGATCTTTGTTTTCTGCTTCACTTGTTATTGGCATCTTTATGAAAAACTTTAAGTTCATGTGCTGCTTCCTGTTTGTATGAGGACACTAGGAAAGCTCAGGCTGGAACAGACAGGTTGAGTTGCTGCTGCCCCTAGTGGTGTGGAGGTACAGTGTAAAGAAGTTATCCTTAAGAAAAAAAAAATAAAAAATCCTTTTTTTTTGTCTTTTGTCAATAATCCGTGAATGAACATTTGCCTCCACAGTGGTAAACATTAACGTGCATCAGCAATGTGTAGAGGAGCCAGCAGGTGGTGCTAACATCTATCAGGACACTAAAGAAGCAGAAGCGCGACGTGATCTGAACTAATCGCGACAAATAGAGCCAGTTTGTTTAATGTTCATACCTAAAAGTTTGGGTAATTATTTTTCATTTAACTTTCTGAAGCTCAGCCTGAGAATCACTGAACCTAACAGACAAACGGGGGATTTTTCCTTTAAACCTACAGAGACAAAGTCTGGACTGAAGTGAACATCTGATGTTTGATCTCTGGTTTTCTCTCCTTTTTAAAAAAAAAAAAAAAAAAAAAAGAAAAATATTTAAATGTGCTGATGTTGCCAGGAAAATGTTTTAGCAGCTGTACAGTTTTGAAGAAATTTAAATTAAGAAATGACAAAAAAAAAAACCCAACATGAGTGAGTTTGTGTTGGATAAACCTGCCGATCGATCACGGTTGGTGAAATATTCGATAGCGTGTAAATCTGACGAGGCTGCAGCTCGGAACGCCGAGCGCAGCCCCGCGTCTAAAGCTGAGTATTTTTGTTTGTGTGAAAGAAAAAAAAAAAGAAAAGGTCTAGTTTTTATAATCCTTTTTATAGAAATGTTGTTACTGGAGCGGAGGAACCCCCGGCGCTCACAGATTAACTGTCGCTCGGTGACTCTTAACTTCACTGCCACAGATTAAAGAGCTGAAGTCACACGGAGGAAAGGAGAAGGGTTCAGATGAGACACACTGGATGGATGGTTTAATAAGACCCTAAATGTTACTGAAGTCAGGTATGTAAGGAACAGACACGGGCCAGCAGCATGTCTGGTCCTGACGGCCGATTACAGCAGCAGAGCCAGAAATAATCAGCTGTTGTCAGAGTTCAGAAACAGAAATCGGATAAAACGAGTGTCAAAGTTTAGAAACTGGCCACTAAATCCAGATTCTCCCTCTGAAACCATCAGCCTGACCCAAAATACCTGATCTGATTATTTAAATGGTAGAATGACGTTTCTTCTGACTTTTTACATCAAAAATGTCTGAAATACGATCCAAACTGTAAACTCGATGTCTAAATCAGGGGTGTCCAAAGAGGGGCCCTGGGGCCATTTGTGGCCCTTGGACTGATTTTCTTGTGTGGATTGAGCCTTTTTTCTTTCTTTTTTTCAATCAGAGTAAAATTATCACATAACTTTTGTACAAAGGAAAATGTAAAGTGCAACATAAAATATTAATCTTTACAACCAAGCTTGTATAATGAGCAGAACCACGTCTATCCAGACTTTTACTTCATGCTGAACCCAAATCATCTTTATTCATGAAACTTGATTAAATATTGACAAGCGTTTTGAAAGAGACACAAATCAATTGTTCCAATAAATGTGTCCAAAGCCCAAAGAATTGGAAAGCTGATGCAAACGTGTAAAATCCTTTAATTTTTGGATCTATGGTGAATAACATCTTTTTCCTGGGGAAAAACCCCCCAAAAGAAATCTGACCACTGTTTTTGTTAGATTGTAGTAATTTTTTTTTGTTTCTTGGCCTGTGATTAAGGTTTGGACGCCCCTGGTCTGAACCACTGAGTCTTTATTTCTGGTGTCGCTGATCCGACTGAAGTTCTTTTTCAGTGATGAGACGTTTAGTGACCCACTCAGCCTGAACCCAGCTGTGGTTCTTCAGGGCCGACCCACTCCTCTTCCTCACATCACCTCTGTCAGTGTTTGGCTCCTGTGTGTGTTTTTGCAGATGTTACTGACCTCACACACACATCTGGAGTGTGTTTTTAGCAGAAAGCATCCCATTGGAGCTCCTAGAAAAAGTGGTCTTTGAGTAGCCATCTTTTAGGATGTGACTTCATTGTTGTGCTTTGTTCTGATGCACAGTTTTTGTTTGACTTTTTGTTTGTTTGAAGAGTTCCTAAGCTGAGTGGCTTCTGGTTGATCACAAGTCCAATTAAATGCTTTTGTTTTAAATAAGACTAAGATCAACTTTTTAACTCTGTGTCTGAAGCATGGTTAATCCAATAAAATATTTTTTGTAGTCTTCCCATGAAAACAAGAAAAATGCAGATTAGATTTTTTTTTATATAAACTGAACAACCGTTTTTCAGAACTGTACCACAGAGCAGAATACAGCAGTTGTTAAATGTATATAAAATGTCTATTATGAGTAATAAATGTTGTACCTGTACAGTTTGCTGCTTCACTTCTTGCGTGGAGACCATTACTGCGCACCAGCAGAACGCTAAGAAAAGCTCCGGAAGTTTCCGTTTTGCTGTTCTGGTTTCTTTGTAATGATTAAATAAGTTTTAGGTTTTTACCTTTTCTACACTAAAAGCTGGAAAAGGTAAAAACCAGCAGTCCGTTTGCTGCTGGTTTACTCTAATGACTCGGAAGCAGCAGCGACTTCAGATTGATCAGGTTTATTAGGCATGAATGGATGGAGCAGATTTACAAAGACAGAAATATTTAGTCCATTTACAGAAGAGAGCTGATATAAAACAGGTTAGCTAGGAAACAGGAGGATTGGTTTTATTGGTGCGCAGGTCACTTCTGTCCAAGTTGAGAGAGCTGAGAAAAAAGAAGAAAGAGGCGGTCAGCAGGGGGCAACAACAGACACACACACCACAATCATGCAGCAGGTGAACAGTAGAGGTGTGTGTTCTGACCTGCTTCATGAACTGAGCTGCGTTGAAGAGCTCACTGCAGCCGTAAACCACCTTCCTCCCCGGTTTCGACTGAAAAAATAAGAAAAGACAGAGAGGATTTTTACGTGGTTAGAAAGCAAAACATCAAGACAGGAAACGAATCCACAGAGTGTCCTGAACATTTAACAGAAGAGGAACCAGCCTGGTCATCTTCAGGTTGATGTTTGGACCCGGTTCTGACCCTCTGGGAATTCTGGCCCAGTCATCGTTTATGGTTTTGCTAAGATTACTTTTTTTTTTTACCTTACAGAACTACTGATGACCTGACATGCAGAGCTGACAAAGGATTTGTTCCCCTAGGAGTTACAGTAACTTGGCACAGATGTTCCTAGGGAATTTTTAAAAAATAAATAAATAAATAAAAACGTTAGCCACTGAAAGTTGGTGGCCATTTTCCAAGACAAGATGAAGAGTTCTGGTGTTGAGTCATACATAACTGGAGCCACAGGAACCACGTTTGGATTCTTCCACATGGTCGTGGAAAATATGTTTTTGCACTAAAATTGCCAATTAGACGTTTGGTGTCAAATCATAGCCACATATTTTGAATAGAAATCATATTTATATTTTTGGTTATGTGTTTCCTTGTTTTGGTGGAAATTTTTCAAAATGGCTTGAAAATGTTTAAACTACAAATCAGCTAATTGTATATAACTACAATTAACTGACTGTGTAGATAGCTAACCAAAACGTTAGCTTCATGAAACACTAATTTGTTAAACAAGAACCTTAGCTCTGCTTATGCGGCTAACGTGGCTAACCTTAGCATAGTCCACCAGGTTCTGGTACTCGATGTAGTTTCCTCCTCCAACCACAAACACGATGGCCTGAAACACACAAGATCTCACTGAGGCACAGAGGGAAGCAACACACACATCCAACACATGATCACATCCACACACACAGCACAACACCAAACAGGTTATGTTTAAATAAAACAGTCAGCATCAGAGGGGCGTGGTGGCTGGCCGGCCAGCTGAGTCCAAAGTTTACAGGAAAACAGAATCAAAGTAGAGATAATCAATAATTCTGATTTGTATTGGTTTTACGCAACACGCTACTAACTTTAAAATAACATTGATGGAGATGATTTACCATCTAACTGACCCTTTACACTAAATCTAACTTCCTGACTGTAAATCCATCTTGTTCTGGGAATGTTCCAGACGCTAAACGTACCTCCTGAAATGGATTTTTGTTCCGGGGAATGGAGCTGAAAAAGAAGTGAGTGAGAAGATGACAGTCTGCACAGCGCTGCATGTTTCATCTGTTAGGGGAGTTGCTGATTCTTGTCCTACCTCTCGCTACCCCGCAGCATCTTTGGGTCAAAGTAGCGATAATCATCAGTTTCCTGAAAGAAAAAAAAAACAAAACATAAACAGAGAGACGACAATGATGAAAACGCTGTAGATGCACACAATCTACATTTTGAACTAGGGATGAACAACATATATCAGGATATCAGTCCGAAAAATAAAACTGGGCCAAAATGAACAACCAATATTTATTTTTCATCTACAGCAAAGCAACAAAAACTCACAGGATGAGATTTCATTTCCATCAGGTTGTCCACAATCCGAGTGACTGGAAGGTTCTGAAAACAACACAAGTTGTTTAGGTTTCAGTGAAACTTTTTTTGCACACATATACAAATACCACTGTTGGATTTGACAAATTCAAAGTTGAAATTTTCATGTTACAAATAAAACAAGTAATAATAATAAAAAAAAAAAAAAGCTAACAAAATTTCAGTAAATCCCAAAACCTGAGAAACACCAGACTGAATCTGGAAGCTGCTGCATTGCAAAGCCTGGTTGTGTTCTGTCTGTTTACTGGTTACTGCTGTGGTTCTGAACCTCAGAAAAATGAACATTTTCCCTGCTGGTGTAGAATAAACTAAGCAGAAGTTGTGTGTTAAACAGGACAATAAAATAAGCTGACATATTGTCCAGGTAAAGCACATTTGTTCATGTCTAAACTTGACTGAAATGAAAACTCATCTAAACAAGTCTTAATGACTTCCTGCCGTCTGATGACAGTTTTGTTTTTTTTTTGCTGGTCTTGGAGTAACTAAACACATTTGACTCACATGCTGTTTGAGCACCAGGTTCTTCACTCCCTCCATGACAAACTGAGAGCCAGTGTTCATGACTCTGGAGAACAGCCTGGGGCAGCAGAGGAGCACAGCGTTATGCTAACGGACATCCTCTAACGAGCTTTGATCAGGAAACTAAAACATCGAATACATGAAGACGTAAGCTTTCCTCAAGAAAAGTACTCAAAACGAAAAGCAGCAGCCGTGTTACAGACTCTGTTCGGAAAGTTTTTCTCCATGTGAGCTCAATAGTTCGGGTACTAGGGTGTTATTTCTTAAGCCTTCTTTTGTGAAATATAGTCAAATAAATGTGAAAGGTCGTGCTGTGACTGTAAAACATTTAATCAAGTAAATGCAGAATCTGTAATTAATCATATTTTAATCAAAAACTATAAACCAACAAAAATAAGTACCATTGGAAAGACTTCAAATCTAATGTCTAAAGTAAAATCCTTATCAGTGGCATAAAACAGGCCGGCTTAACGAAACACTGTGAGAATGAGCAGCAGAGTGAAGGAGGTTACCCCATCGGTTTGACTCCACTGTTGACGTAGTTAGCCGGGCCGGAAGCCATTTTGGTAAACGCCCTGAGGAGAAACCCAAAAACACAACCAACTTTACTTTTAACGTTCCAACAGTGGAACAAAGAAACACAAACGACATTTTTACTGCTGTTTACCAATTTGTCACAAAATTCAGGAGACGCTGATTGATACTCCACTGATTTATACTACACAAGAACAGAAAAATGTCTTCCCACTGTCAGAGCTGCAGGGCTAAAATAACTCCAGGTTTCAGCGCTCTTGAAGAATATTTTCTTAAATGGGTTCCAGAGAAATATGAAGGTTGTGTGCAGCAGTGGGGCAGATGATCAGGGAGTCCTGGGTCTGGATTTTTGTGCAGTGTGAACATTTTGTGGCCAGGATAACTTTGTTCCTGTCGTCTCTACGCATTTCTCTGCTCTTGAGAACCCATTTGTAATTCACAAACCAAATTTTAAACCATAACCACCACAAACAGCCAATCTGTGGTCAAACGGTTTGGAGGATTTATCTTTATTAAACTAATTTAGTGACCTCATGTCAACTCAATCAGTATTCAGCAGTTGAATGTTAAACTAACAGACGGAGAGAAGCTGAGGACTTACTTCCACTGTTTGATGTAGTTTAGAGGTGAAAGGTCACAGCCTGCGCCCAACAAAGCATTCCTATACTGCTCCAAATCAGACTACAAAAACACACACAGAGCAAAGTTACTAACATACATGGACGTTAGGATTTCTCACAGCCTTACAACCTTACGACAGAATTTAAAGGTCTTAGCACTGTCAGTCACCCTCATGAAGGAGAACATCTTCCTGTTCCAGGAAAACCGGTTTTCCACCACCCCTGGTCGCCGTGGTAACTAGCTTGAGCATTCAGGACAGGTTCTGTTATGGTTAACTGGCTGTAGCAGAACAGAGAGCATCGGGGAGGGTGTGAGCAGCCTCAGCCCCCCCCCTCCCCCATGAGGATGATTGACAGCGCTAAGACCCGCCTCCTGGCTGTGATTGGTTGTGTTTGACTACAGACCACAGAGGAAAGGCAGAGGAGCTCCATTTGTTCACCGATTCTCTGTCTCATATTATATTGTCTTAACACAGTTACAGTTTTAACAAATATGTAAAAAATACAAAAAAATATATATACATATCTTGTAAAAGTTACATAGTTACATAATGCAAAGTGTGTGACCAAAGTGTGTTGGGCGGAGTGTGTTACCTCTGAAGGAACCTGCTGAGCTGTGATGAAGTAGATGAGGAAGAGTCTCATTTTATCCTCTGGAGTCCCCGCTGTCCAACAGAAACATTCACACACATTCTCAGTACATGGCTAACATACAACATGTACAAACATTTATAAGCTGAGTGTGTGGGGGTGCGTGTGTGTGTGTGTGTGTGTACCGTCTGGGTCACCGATGACGTCCAGCAGTGACTTGTCTATGGTTGATTTGCTCATCAGCTTCTCTTCATACTCAAAGTAAACATCCAATTTACGACTCTGAGGGCAAAAACAGAATGACGTCATGAAGGAACAGATCTCACACCTCTTATCACCGAAGCCCTGACACCCCCAACAGTCTGACCCTCTGGTTATTGATGCCTGTGTTTACAGCAATGACCAGGCGTATTTTCTGATGTAGCAAAAAGAAAAAGAACCCTTGATTATTTAACGTGTCTCGCTTTGATAAGGAGAATCTGATCCTTCTGATTTGTTTTTGTACTTCAGTGGATGTTCTGTCAGGCATCATGGTGCACTGCAAAAACAAAAACCTAACCCAGGATTTATGTCTAGTTTCTGGTGAAAATATCTTAGTACACCCCAAATTAGACAAAACTAACTGACAAGTACATTTAAAGGAAGATATAGGAGCTTGTTTAAAGTCAATATTGAGCAAAAAATTCTAGCAGATTTTTCACCTATAATATGGGAAAAAAAATCTCTTTTTATAATCTAAATAATCAGCCAGTGGATCAAGTACTTTTTTTTTTATCTATTGTCAAGAATGATTTACTTAAAACAAGCTTACAGAAAAGATACTTGTATGTTAGTTTTGTCTTTTGGCGTTTTTGCAATTAAAGATCCCAAAACCAGGTAACATGTTGTTATGTTGAGGTTTCAGACAGCCCTGCTGGCCGTCCTGCGGTACCTTAATGTGGTCCAGGACGGCAGTGGCAACGTTTGTGTGAAGATCAATCAGTCTTTTCTTCTCCAGGAGCTCAGGCAGAGAGCTGGAGACAACAAGGACAATGGAACAATACATTAATGCTAAAAATGACTTTGAATTTCTCACAAGGGACATTTTTCTAAAGAAGTTATGCATTAGAAAGACAAAGACAATGTGCTGAACGTCTTCAAAACTGATTTAAAAATACAGACTATGAGTTGTCAGCAGACATCAAACAGTGGGGGGAAAAAACGGAAGAAAAAGGCAGCTGAAATCCAGAATACACATGATTTCACATGATTCTTTCTGCGATGTCGCGTAGCTCCAGGAGCATATTAGCAAAATGAGGAATGCTTTGTAATCTCTAAAAACCTTTGGTTCAGTAAGAGAATTTCATCCTTTTGGGGAAAGGTACGTTGTAACAAACTCAACCTTGCAGTTACTCAGCCCCTGCCTGGTCTTATTGCTCTGATAGGATCAGCAATCCAGACAGATTTTTGTGATTCTGCGACTGCAGAAAATAATAAGAAAAAAAAAAATCAACAGATTCCCACGTTTCTTTGCTCTAATGCAATTGTTATTGCTCTAATTTTTACTTCGATGTGAGAATATAAAATCACAAAATTTCTTCCAAATATTTCTGAAGTAGCACCACAAAATGAGTGGTTTTATTGTAAAATAAATAAATAAATAAATGACACAAGACGATCAGGAAATCCAGGACGGTCTGGACTAGGCTAAGATAACAACATAACATTTTTAAGATTTATTCTTTGAGAGTTACAGATGTGCTAAATTGAACTTCCTGTTTCTACTCATTCCATGATGCTCCCATTAAGGCATCAGCCTCTAAGCAAAGTGACACGAATCTGGACGGAGATCCACAGATTGTTTCAAGCATTGCTCTCCTACTCCCCGTTTCTTCTCACCTGACGGCTGAGGTGAGCTTGGCTGTGTTGTCTGACAGCATGCTGATGGCTCCTTCATCCTCGCCATCCAAACCCTGGAGAAGCAACACATCTGTCGTTAGTAAACCTCAATCAGTGTCAGACTGTGAGTAGTTTTTAGGTGTTGCGCGTGTGTTTGTGTGAGGCTAACCATAATGCTTTTCAGCCGTTTGACCTCGTCTTCCTGGGCTCTGTATGCATCAAGCTCTTCCTGGACTGACTCCGCCACCTCTGGGAATGGACTGTTAGAAAAACAGCAACATGGCAACAGACACACAAACATGTGTTTTTTTTTTTAGGTAAATAAGGTTTAGAAACCAAAGAGTGTCAGAAACCTCAGTAATTAAAGGGGCAGGCGGTGCCACTTTCAAGCACAATCAAGCAACTATGTTAACTTCAGTTGTTAAAAAAAAAAATCTATATACATCAAAAATTATATATATGTTATTTTTGATATTGTACACTTTTACACTGTAACCCTGTAACAACATTTTTAATCAGCATTGTACTGAGATGTGGCTCCTGCAGATGAGCAGTTCCACCAGATGTTTGCTAATTGAAGCTAGCTAGTCTGAAGGAGGAGGGCTGCTCTGTGAGGCAGAAGCTGGGAAGATCAGAAACTGCAGCTCTGAGGAGGAGCTGTGTCTCGCAGGCGGAGCTAGGTCCACCCAGGTGTTTTGCACAGCTGAATGGTTGCCATGGAGTCTAAAGGATTTATCAAACATGCACAAAAAAAATCAAGGCAACACTCCAGGTGTGTTTTTGACATTATAACATCTCCTAATACTCAATTTTACTTGATACTGTCCCTTTAAAAATCACTTATTAACTTCAGGACAGAACAGAATCATCTAGTTCTCATCTAGACATTAAGGTACAAGCTCAGTGAAGTTTAAAGTCAAGTTGTTCTAAACTTGATTTAGAAAACGGCGGTTAAAGCTCCTGGTGATGTTTGTGAAACACGTTGCTTAGGAACTGACCTGCCCTTGTGCTTCTGCCAGAACTTATCAGCAGCAGTGAGGTCATACGTCTTCTTGGTCTTTTTCTTTGGTCTGGCGCCAGCGTGTGATGGATCGGTGCCCCCTCCCTCCTCCATCATCACCCTATTGAGATGGAAGTCCTGATGGACACAGAAACAGGTCATGTTTAGTCTGCATGTCTACCAAGAGCTGAGACCCTCTAAAAGGTTTTAGTAGAAAACGGTCCTGCATTAAAAAGAATAAAACAAAATCACTGGCTAATTGATCCATCTGTAAATGTAATTTTTAATGCAGTTTCTTCTGCACTGCAACATGAAACACTTTACTCAGACAGGCTAACTCACCAGGACATCATGGATCAGGGCCTGGTAGGTCCAGGTGTGGTGAAGGGGCGTGGCCATGTCCATGTTGCGGTCTGCTAGAACCAGAAGGGGTCTCTGGAAACTAGTGAGGACAAAATCGATCCTGGGTTATGGAGATCACAGAGCAACATGTCTGACCTGTTACAGAACATCACATCATCTCTTTCTAGTAAACATCTTTTGTATTTTCAAGTTTCAGATTCAAACAAAGTTTTTTTTCAGCAGCTTGCATTTTTTTGCTCAAATATTCAATCATTAGCTCCACGCTGTTGTTAAAATCAACCCAGTGCTGCGAGATAAATACATTTTTCTGCCTGTGAGAATTACATTTTTGGAAAGTCAGATTTTTTTCCATCAATGCTCTGAGTTTTCATAATTCAGAGTGATGTCAGGTCACACAGCAACTACCATCTATTTTGGCAAGTGTGTTCTACAGCTTCTATTTATTTCAACTATAAATTCATGAAAGATTTAAATAGCAGCCAGTTTTTAAAGATATTTTGTGTAAGTTTTTGAAGGAAAAAGAGGGAATTTTTTTTAATTGAAATCAGAAATTAAATTTGGGATTGTAGTTCTGTCTCTCTCTTTTTCTCATAGTTCAGGTATCATTTACTAACACTTTACAAACCCTCCATTACGTTCAGCCCTAAATATTTATCTATTAAGTTATGCTTCCCAAGCTAAATGTGCTCATGGTTGCTGGTAAAGCTAATAATTATGTTACACAGAGTGAGTGACAGATAAAAGCTGGTTCTGTTGATATTTACACTTTGGCACAAATCAGCTATAACAACGGTGACGATACTGAAATGTAAAATGCTAAACTTTAATAAAAAGTTAAACAGTCGCATTACCTGCATTGTCATGAATTTGAGCAACTCAACGATTGTAATGATTGATTCCAATCTGGTCTAACATAAAAAACGTTCTACTGTTCACCGACCTGAACTGTCCGGCAGTCATACTGTCTCCGGTAAACAGACTATTTCTGGCGTCCCGCAGGTTCTCACGGAGCTTTTTATCCAGCTTCTGTACACACAACACAACATACACCAAAGACATGGATCTGTTGGACATTCTTACTAAACAAAACCAAATGTATCCTGTTGAATAGGGTATAATATCCTTTGAAAATGGAGAACTTTACTGCAGACAAAGATAAGAACATAAAATAAAAATGAAAACTAAAAGTGGAAGAGATTCACTGCAAATGCTTCATTCCAGAACATTCTAAGCTTCCTGGTCTGTTGAAACACATTTAGAGAGAGAAAAAAAGACAGAAACACCAAACAATCTCTCTTTAATCCATCTATTCATATTCAAAGGGTTGAGAGTATTTTTGGTTTAACTGATCAATTCATATGATTAAAAAAATAAATAAATTAGGCAATTGGAAATGCTTAGCTTTCTCCCTTCACAACACTTCCAAAAGTGTCAGAGGTAAGAGTCCAGGTCTCCAGCTTCAATCTGACAACTTACCACAGCCACCATCTCTGCAGCGTTTCCCCTGGGGCACCGGATGATTGGCACTGCACCTGAATCACAATGTCACACACTGATTAAGCGTCGGAAATTTCATAAAGTTAGTTATTTTTTACCCTGCATCTACACAGGAAAATGCTTTGGTAAAGGTGAACATAACATTATGCAACACGAAGGAATCTCAGCTTCCACGTTAGATCTCATAGGGAAAAGAACATTCACAGCAAAACGGGAAACTGATTTGAGAGATCATTAACCCTATGTACAGATAACTACGGCTCAAACTATTTAACAATATACGATTAGTTTTATTAGTAGAAATTAAGAATAAGTAGACAAATCTTTGACAAAACAGCAAACGTTTACATATTGCAATTTAAATGAAACAACTGTTAAAAAACCTCAGAGGGAACTTTGGTCCAGTCGTACAAAAGTGAGGGTGAGAGCTTATCCAGCGATCATATCTACCGCCACACAGGTCTGAAAATCAGCCACTATCCGTATCTGAGAGAAACTGACTGACAGACCCACCGGGTCTTTTTCTGTACGGATGATAATAGTCACCTATCTATTGCCAACTTAGCAACTTTGAAAAAAGTCAATATCACCCAAAATCAGATTTGGAAGATCAGGCTTTTAAAAGATCAGCGATCGGCCAAAAAAAAAACTGCAATCCTTATATTTTCTATCAATTTGCAAAATTAAATGTATATGCAATTTGATGGCATTGTTTCAATTTCTTACATCTCCGTTTTAAAATAAACTGCATCTATGTGCAATGACAGGCGATCAGCGTGCATTGTGTGAGCGATTCTTCTTCTTTAGCAGTATGTAATGGTACTCACCCAGAGTAACAAAGAAACAAAAGAGGCTGTCCACGATGGTGTCCATTATGGCCTCCATGTCTGTGTCTTGGATGTCTGCTCTGTTGATGGCTGCACAGGTAAGAAATGCAGAGACGATTTACATTAACTAGGCCAGAACTGTAACTCAGTTGTATATGTCTTTTAGAATGTTGTTCAGGAAAAATGGAGCAGCTATGAGAAGTTTGAAAGATCAACATTTCCTGTAAAGCACACATGAGCACAATGGTTGTTTATGACCTCAGCTGAATGGTGTTTAAATAACACCTCCAATTCATGCCCTTATGCATAAAGTTGAAGTTAAATGATTACACAAAATAAAACTCTCATATGACTGAGTGATGGTAGCTGTCTACAGTTACACCCCTGGACCTGAGTGTTATTTTTATCAGTCCCTCCATCATGAAGAATGCGATGTTGTTATCCCTTGACTATACATCGACTCTCTAGGTCGTGACCTCACCAAGAAGAGCATTCAATTCGGCACTGATGCAACAGCATTGATCGGCCACATATCAGAATTTACCAATTTTCTCCTGACTGGTTTTGATTGGCGAGCGTCATAAAAGACTGTTTTTCTCTTTAAATAAATGCATCAAAAAAAAGAATCCCACTACTGTTGTTGTTTGTTTTTTTGTTTTTTTGCTTAAAAACATTTACAAGTAAACTTTGACTTTGCTTTTTTTCTTGAATAAAAATCAGACAGTGTTTAGGGACAGATGCTTTGATGTAGAAATGGGGGAAGTCTTGAAATTCCTTCCTTTTCTGTTGGATAGAAAGCCACTAATCTGCAGCACATGTTTTTCTCTATTATGTGTTACATTCTTTGAGGAAAAAAACAGAAGTGGTAAAAATAAGAATTTGCAATTCATAGCTCCAAGAAAACTGGAAATTGTAGGGGATGAATGATCAAAGTCTGGTCAATCCAGCACCACTTAGAAACCCCAACTCCATAGTTCCACATATAGTGCTGAAAAATCCATGCTACCCCAGAGGAAAAAACTATTTCAGAGCTATGACTGGAAGCAGGTTACAAGTGAGAAAAGTGGAGTGTCATTACTGAGGTCACAAAGAGAAATAGCAAGAAAAGATGTATATGAATATATATTACCATGGTAAGAGATGAGCTCTTTGTTTTGGTGGCAGAGGATGAACATGTCATCTTCCAGGGTGATGAAGTTCAGGTACTGATCAAACACCTGCAAAATAAACGCTATTAATATCAATCCACCGAAAATGTAGGAAAACCTGTAACATGGTTTAATTCTCATGTCATCTGCAACTTATAGAAAACCGCAGTCTAGATGTGTACACGTTGTATTTTCTTTTCAAAGCCAGTGGGTGTAGTCAGATGCGTACAATAGTCTAGAAGTTAAAAAATAAAAATCAGAAGGAAACCTCTGTAAGAAAATGTTCTGGCTGTATTCTCTGTTTATTTGCATACAACAGTCAGTGAGATCTGGATCTGTGTGATCCCTCAATACTGATGCTGATGCCAGGGCTGAACTGGTCCGCTGTAATACCAGGCCGTCTCACTACATCCTCATAGTAATGACTGGTAGCTTATATGTTTGTAACCAGGGATGCACCAATTCACTTTCTTCACTTCAGATACTGACACCAACATCTGATGCTAAGTATTGGTCGATACCAATCTGATAGAAAAAAATCTGAGTTGAATTGACTTAGAACTTTCATATATTCATTTAGTGCAATTAGGAGAAGAACAGCCAATGTAAAATAAATAATAAAGAAACTGAAACTGACTAAAACAAACGGTTGGCTTCCTTGGTCAAACATGTTACAAAAAAATCTGCAAAATAACCTTTAAAATAATTCAGAACGTGCAATTAGGAAATCTAAATATAATATAAAATAAATAATAAAGCATGATCTTGGTAAGAGCACAAAGCATAGAATTAGACTGAGTAGATCTGCCTTTATGGACTGGGAACATTGTCACCGTTACCCCATCAACCTCTCTGACATTGCAATGTCTGGGTGGTACCAAATGCAGGCCTGCCACTGGGATTATATTAAATAACTTAAAGTTTTTTAAAAGAACTCGGACTGACTGTTGTGATGGTTAAATAACCCTACATTTTTTCATTATCAATCCAAAACTTATGATATAGTTAATACAAGTTATTACCATCCAATAAGTCCATCTGATGATATGAACATATTTGTAACTGATTCTCTGTGTTTAGACATAACATATACAGCTAACACATGGCTAACATCAAACAGTAACTCAAAGGAAAGGACAAGACAGGACATCTGCTTGGTAAGTTCAACAATGTCCTTCAGAAATCACTTTACTTCTGTTAAAATGTTCACTGTGTCTACAACATTTTTAACAGAAACAAACTGAACTCTAACAAAGCCGAAAAACGGTTGATCTAAGCACAGTTACCTTGGTGACTTGGCTGACTGCATTAGCAGCCAGAGCAGCACTGGCAATGTCCTCCAGTTTACTCCGACTGATGGCAGAGATGAAGTTCAGGAAGTACGACTCATACAGCTGGCTCCTCAGATCCTACACACACAAAGTTAGACACAAAATGCCACTATGTCACACAGTGTTATTTAGCCATTACATCCAATGTGGTTCAGAAATTGCTAATATAGACTCAACAAAATTCTAAACGTAATACTATTTTTCAGCTGTTTTGTCCCCACTGGGCATGAACTGAACTCAAAGATCCTCTATGTACACAAAAGACCTCTTTCTCCCAAATATTGTTCCCAAATCTGTCCCAGAACCAGTCAGTATCTGGCCTGACAAAGGTTGACACGTTGCCTTCACTTAGACTTAATTATCAAGCTGAGTCATGTTTCAGGTAACGGACAGCTAAAATGTGGGGGCACCTGACAGATCCTGTCGATGTTCTCTTCTGTGGGCATTAGGAAGTAGATGGCAGGAACGTCGG
Organism: Girardinus metallicus; assembly: GCA_903067095.1. Classification (NCBI taxonomy): domain Eukaryota; kingdom Metazoa; phylum Chordata; class Actinopteri; order Cyprinodontiformes; family Poeciliidae; genus Girardinus; species Girardinus metallicus. The sequence continues at coordinate 53,025 of CAEGAE010027284.1, forward strand.
GAATAGGATCTCTGTCTGAGTGAAGAAGCCTACACATAAAAATAAGGAGGAGCAGAACACTGTTTACACAACACTACAAAAAACATAACTTTGTATTACTGCTCAGTATATTTTAACCAGCAGATTGGTTCGTCTTGTCCCTTTAAAATGCAAACACCAATTTTCATTTTTGTTTTTTAACAAACCTAAAAGCATTAAAAATGTTTTTTCTATTTAAGACACCTAATTTCAATGGTACAATTTCAAGACATAATAGTTGCTAGGATATTATTCTCCTGAATCAAATCGAGAAGCTCTGTGTGAAAAATGAAGTTAGTTAACCCTTCCTAATTTATATTAAGAGGACGTCAGCTGCAGTTGATCTAAGTCTTTGACTAATTATTAGCAAAAAAAAAAAAACAATAAACTGCTAAAAGGATTAACCATATTAAATATGATAAATCGAGTATTGAAATAATCTAAGTTAGTAATCTATTAATCCTTAACTGGAGCATACAGCTAATGATTAATAGATTGAAAGAACAACACAATGACAGAAGCAATTAAACACAAATGATTTATTCAGGAAGGATTTTAATACTTGGTGGCTTTATAACGTTTTATTACAAATTTCAAACTTTTATGTTTTTTCTCTTTGTTTATTTTTTGTTTGTTTGTTTTTTTAGCAGCCTGGCTGACTGTTTTGTACATATATAAACCAGTAAGACTGACTGAAATACCTTGAGCAGGTGGGACCTGGCTTTAAAACCCCTCACTGCAGCTTTATTAGCAGCCATGTTGCCTCATGCAAGTTAATCATCTCTAAAGCCCTCTCCCTCAAACCTCGCAGTGATGAAGAAGAATCGGACAAAAAGTGGATAATTTTATGTAACTGTAGTTGGTGGCAGAAATATTTTAGAGTTGTTAGCTTCCATATAGAGGCAAGTCAGTACTGTAGAATGTATAACTCCAAGTAATGAAAATACAACAGTATGTTTCTTACAGATGAAGAGTGATGCCCATGTCTCGCAGCTCTTTGACCGACAGCAGTGGAGAGATGATATCTTGACCAAATCTGTCGTATATTAACACCTGCAGAAAATCAAACATGTAAACATGAGACAGCCTGTGTCGTGTTTCTCCTTTGTTCTGCTGCTTGGGAGCCTAAAATGTGGTGATGGTTTGTTGGTAACAGCGTCCTTTTGTTTGTAGAAAACAATTGTACTGTACAACTGTGGCTAAGGGTTTGAAACTAATGTTCATCTTGTTTTTTTTAAACTCTACTGCCTATAGATGTTTAACATAGATTTCTAATCTATGAAAGGCTTTTATTCTGAAAAAATTCCACATTTATACCATGGCATATTGCATATGAGCTCAGGGGTTAAATTTTGATTGATGACGAACCATTCTGCTTATCAGTGCTCAACTTTGCTTTCAATTTTTGGCTTCGTTTCTTTTCTCTTCTCACTTTTTGTCACCTGAACAGATATTCTGTGGGACATGGTTGTTCTTCAGCATCTTGATCCTGGATCACTGGGCAAAGTTAGTTTGAAGCAGTGATGGGTCTGGCAACACCGATGCGTCAAGCCCATAGACCAAACCCCATGTCGGTGCACGTATTGCTTTCAGCGAGTCACATGACCGATACAGGAACTGTTTCAAAATGACCCCGGCGCATCAAACTGTGTTTATAAGGAAGCGAATCTGTCAACAGGATGCATTTGCCAAAAGAATTCTTATCTTTTACGGTACAGCTTCAACTATGCAGCAGCCTCAAGGCAAACGAAAGGTTTTGTAGTTTGGGACCATTTTGATCTTACATCAGAAAATAAGGTATCGGTTATCACTTTGTTGTTGTTTCATCCGGTTCTTCTCAGTTTCTACTTGATCTACCTGAATCCAAATTCAGATGAAATCGACTCTTAGTTTACTTCCATATTATGTTCTGCAGGTTAAGTGTTGCATATGTTTGGCAGAACTGTCTTATTTAAATAAATCCACCTCCTCGATGCTGAGGCGTCATGGGGCCAGGCATCAGGATGAAGTCCCAGACACACAGGATAAACTACAGCCATTCTTCAAATTACTCAGTTGCTTTTTATAAATTATTTCATATAAATATATTGTTTACTTAATTGTTTTCTACAGCAGGAGAAGTTGTGTCAAAAAAGCAAAACAGGCTAAATTTCAAAATGTTGGAAAAACATATTTTTTTTATGAAAATTTGTGGAAAAACAAAAAAAAAAACAGTCCTCAAGCATCGTCATTCCAAACACGTTCACTTAAATTTTCACTTTATGGTAGATGCTCACATTATTTATTGACTGTATGCATCTAAGAATATCAAATATATTTTGAATTTAACTGAAGATATGACATAACACAATACATAATATACAATTAAATACAATGACTTAATTCTTATTGTACAGACTAGGCCATCAAATCAGTCCAACTACGTTGCCTGTAGGGATTTTTAATGTCCAGCAGGTGTCAGTATTCAGTGACACAGTTTTGCTTTGGGTCGAAACGCTTCACGACGCCTCATTTACCCATCAGTAGTGTGAAGGGTTTGTTCATGTCCCTTCAAACTGAAACAGCATAACACTGTTTCTAGACAAAACATGTCCTTACCCTAACTGACTGAGATACTTCCATCTGAAGACGATCTTATCCACCGCTCTTATCTTCTTTAACAAAGGTCTAAATTTTAGTCACTGTCCTCTTCTGCCCTGCTGTGAGACATTTGACTGACAGACCGGCCCCCCAGGTCATGTCTGCACGTTTGCAGTTAACAATAGTCACCCCACTGTTGCCAACTCAGCAACTTTCTTGCCGTATTTAGATAAAAAAAAAGAAAAATCAGCATCAGCCAAAATCAGAATCAGCAGACCAGGCTTTTTGAAGACTGGTGTTCGGCCAGAAAACTGCACTCAGTGCACCCCTAGAAGAAATGTATCACTATTTATTTAGGGACAGATTCATTTAGCCTCTGTGTTCATAAAATCCCTTAATGTATGTGTGAATGATGCCACCCTACTAACTTTTTGTCTGTGACTTTATTTGAGGAGAAACAAGTGGCCCAGTGACCAAAGTGTTACCTTCCATACTGGCTCAGCTGCTGCGTTCTTCAGAGGAGGAGAGTTGAAGTTCAACATTCGCTTTAAGGCGACTGCAGAAACACAAAGACACCATTTACTCTCTCAACAAGTGCTCAGATGAGCATCTTCTCTTCGTAAATATCTTGAACTGAAAAGATACATAAATCAGATGCTGTTCTTGGTAAATAAAGTACACAGAGGACAGGTTTTGGTTTTTAGAGAAATCTCTGGGACACGTGGAACCTCACATTTCTTTTATGTAATTGCTATGGGACTGGCAATTCTCTAATCTTATTCCTACAGAAAATCCAAAGAGGAACCAAAAACAGCAGCACTTTGCTGTCTTTTTAAAAAACTAGAAAAAGTAACAGATCAAAATTTAAGAACAAATTTAAATAGCCAAAATGTTCCAAAACCACAATTAGCACCACTTTGTACAAATCCCATGTAAGGTTGGAAGGTAATCTTTTCAATTCTCTAAAATCTTTCATTTGAATTGCAATATTCATGTTTTGGAACCGTCCATCCAGAGTCAGAGCAACAATCTGACTTTAGCTCCCTGTGAAGGGATCAAAAGATTAGGGTGATGGCAATGAGGCCTTCCAATCCAGAGGTAAATCATCAAAATACCAGAGAAAAGGTGCAAAAAGCTGCTCTGGAGTTACAGTAAAGGTTTGATTAATCTAAACTAAAGACCTAGATTATAATCATAGTTCTAACAAACCATTTTAAAATCTATAAAGACAGATTTTAAAAATCTTGGTTGAATAGAAATGACTAAATTGAAATCTGCTAGGGGTATGAATAGTTTTGGGATTAGCTGAAAATATTATTTGGTAGAAAGTCAAGGAACAAAGATGTAGCTTGTACGTCCCTGACAAACAAATAATTGTTAAGGTTTAAAACACACATCCTGTGTGTCTGGATGTTGGGAAGACATGCAGACACACAGGATGTGCCTGGTGTAGAGCTGCCCCATCTGGGTCATCAGGTACAGCGTAGGGCTCCTCACTCCATGATGCTGGGGTAAAGCTGGCAGGCCTCTCCACTACACTGGTTACTGATGGAAACCCAGTGACATCCAGAACCACATTCTGATACAACCATCCATCCGCCCACCATGAGACTGAACCCTGGTTCTAAACAAACTGAATCATCTCTACCCCACCAGCGGCCTAGTGGGGGAACAGACATAATGTGAACTAAATTATGTACAATAAGTGATCTTTTCTCTCAGTTTTTTTTAATAAAATGTTTTAAATTTGCAACAACAAAAAAAAATGTTTTTAGCATTTACTTTTTATTCCTTTTGTATTGCTTTGCCTACAACGGTAGCTGTATGTACATTTGGGTGTCAGATCTAAAAATGTTCCATAGGAAAGAAATTTGATATATTTCTGCTGAAATGTTTGGACATTTTATGTCCCCTTTAAAATTATGGGTAATGATGATGACTGTCGACCACAAGTAAATATCAGAATTAGACCTATACTTTTACATCCCACGACTTAAAGAAATATAATTTAGGGATTGTCGGCAACATAATGTATGGATGTATTTCTTTGTAGATCCAGGAGTTTGACGTGAAGACTTGTGTTTGAAATACATGAAGCCTTCAGCGTTAGCAGCAGGCTAGGACCATCTAGTGCTCCCGCTTGAAACCATTCATAGCAAACAGCTGACACACTTCCACTGCTAGTGACACTTTCGTTATTAGGAATTTAACGCAAGTGGCAGATAAGCTAAGGCAGTTTCACCCGTAAAGCCGCTGCCCCGGGAAGGGACTCCACCGGCGGCTAGCTTGTGAAGCAGGCGGGCTGTGAGCCGGTTAGGAGGCTGACACGCAGGTACAGAGGTCCAGGTTCTGACCCGGGCCTTTCAGAGCAGCCCGCCAGTAATTTGGCTGCCCTCCTGGCGCACAGGAGCTTCTACCAGAAGAAAAAAAAAATACTTTCGCTCACCTGTTTGCTTTTCTCGGACAGATGTCGCCATGTTTTATGTTGATAATGATGACGAAACCATTGACGTGGCAGCAGCCCGGACGGACGTAGTCCTACTTTAGAGATGAGTGGATTGCGAAGAGGTATCACTCTGGTTCTTTTCCTGGAAACTTAATTGTGTTGGATCGAGTCATCACTCGATCTACACTGGTACGTGTTGTAATTTTCAGTATGTTAGAATATCAGTGAAATGCCAAATTATTTCCCTAATTTTATTTAAATAGTGAAGCTCAAATATTACATAGCAACACAATGATATTGCTAAAGTGCTTTTTTTTTTTCTCAAGTGGAACGCATGATTTGAATTAAATTAAAAGGCTATGCTCAGTTTCTCACAAAAAGACATCAAACCAATAAAGTTTATTTCCGCTATTTTCATTAACCAATATTTTACAACTTTTATGGTCCCATGTATCTGACTGTACTGTGTTATAACTAAGCTACATTCTGTCATTTCCACTATTGACTACACTGAATTGGAATGTACTAAATCAAACTGACTGAAACAAATAAACATGAATTATATCATATATGATTCAATATGAAGTTTCCTAACAAAGTAATTTGTGTATTTCTTATATAGACAGCAAAATTTAATTTTAGTATTAGAAGGCTATAGGTCGAATTCCAACTTCCTCCTGTCTCATAATGATCTGCCCTGAGCAAAGCACTGGACCCCAAATTGCTTACTGATTCGTTTATCAGTTTGTTCACGTTTGTGAGTATGAAAGGGTGAGTGTAGCCAAGCTGTCCATTTATATTTCAGTCCTTTATTTCCTGTCATTCTCATAGTGTCACAGCCTAATCAGCTAATCACATCAAAAGGACATTTCTAAAGAAGTTGGTTGCTCAGAGCGCTTCATCCAAGTATTTTCATAGAAAGTTGAGCAGAAGGAAAAAATGTGGTAAAAATGAACACATTTCTCAAAAATCTGACATGTCTGTATAGAATGTCCCTTTTTATTGATTTTTATGTCATATTAAAATATCCTGAGACCCAGAATGTTTTTATTGGCGAGTTATAAATCAATAGCAAAGTAATTAAAGGCCTGAAATATTCCATTCCACATGTAATCTAAATACAAGTTCTACTTTCTGAAATGGGTGGCGACAAAACTATTCTACACAATATATATTTTTAAAGATCTACCTGTAGATAGCGCATTTTAAGATGTGGCGTTTATTTGGAATTGGTAGAGGAAAAGTTTCATTACTACATTTCCTTATGGCTACGGGAGAAAGCATTTTCTCATAGCATACATACCTTTTTGTAATTTTATGTCTGTATTACTAATAGATATTTTTAAAAAGGTGGCACTTGATGTCATTTGAATTCTTTCATTTTTAGCTCCAATTTTTTTTACTTTTCAAAGTTCAAACATCCTCCCAAAAATCAGAGAAACAGAATGAAACGCAGAGCAAGAATTCGATTTTATGAAAAGCAGAAAAACAAACATGAGGAAACTAGCACCTAATTTCAAAGCATATATAAAGTAAGCACTGTACAAATCACAAGAGACCCACATGAAAAACGTGTTGCAAAAAACATAAAAAACTGACATAATTAAAATCTGTAATATGAAATGATTCAGACGTGGAAGCGCAAAAATACAAAAACAGATGGTGATAAAACCAAAGGAAAATCCAGTCCTCAGTTCTGGTACGTGTTGCTGCTCATGCGGTACAACTTAAACAGTAAAGCCAATAATAAAAGCTAAATCAACTAATGCCATGAAAACACCTTATTCTGAAAAAATCTTAAGTTTTAGGGAACATCATTATATAAAAACAGTTCCTAATAAGAACTTTTTCAATAGATCCCTAGATGTTTTTTAAATGCATCACGTTTTTTCCCCACCCCAAAGACAATTATTTAAAAACAGATCCTGACAGTCATACTACAGTTATGGATGCCAAATTCTGCTCTAATTTTGACAAAAATAAAAACAAAACTAAAGCTGTTTTTCAGATGAGGGTTGTCTGTTGACGGAAAACGGTTTTCCAGTTGGAGCCAATAACTGGTCCCATAACACATTAACAAGGCTTTGAATGAGTTTTCACTGCTACTTCTGTACACACTAGTTTAACCTGAAACTAGAGCTTTGGGAGTGTCAAACAGGATTAAGAGACATAGTTCCAGGTTTTGACTTGAGATGCATAATATATTAAAAATAGCATTCATAGAAATATTAGTGAGTACAATCACACAATCCCAAAAGGTTGCTTGGATACTGCGTTTGGCAGGCCATATTACATTTTTTACCACCGTATGTGGTGCAGATCTTGGTGAGAAGGTTAATCACAACTGATACTGTCATCGCAATATTTAAAAATAATTATGGCAATGTCACGTTTTCTTGATATTGTGCAGCCTTAAAGAAAGCTGAACTGACAGAAGACGGAGGAGAAACATGACCATAAACCACTCCTACTCATAGATTTGACACCTCTTCAAATTGAGTTAAAGGTGATCAAATCTGAAAGGAATTTCTTTGTATTGAACCAAAATATGATCAACATGCTCAGTGCCCCAGTGCCTCTGGGGCACTGAGGTAAAAAAAAAAAAATTGACCAACTTTAGAAAATTATACAGTATAACAGTCAAAAGTCCACTCCACAGAGGCTGTCATGAAAAACAAATCGTCTCGTCGCCTCGCACACATCTAAGAGCCTGAAGGGAACAGGTGCACATGATGGCTGATGGCCTGCTCCATGGAGCTTTTAAAGGTCTTGTAGGTGGAAGTAACAGGCAGGAGGAGGTGGTTGGTGGCTGGTTTGCTCTGAGGGAAAAGCCCGTCGTCCCACCATTCCACCACGTTCTCCATCTGCTCCTCCAGCCTGACATGGTGGAGGAAGGAAATGGAGGGAGGTGGGTGGAGGCCCACTGCTGGAAGCTCATCAGCTCCAGTGACAAAGCGAAGGATGTCCTGAAGGGAGATGGAGCTCCTTCCAACTGAGGACATAGACACCATGTTTTCAAGGGATTTATACTGAAATAATCTACAAACATTAACTGTATCTGTCCAGATTTAATCTGGAAATATTTTATTTAAGCCTGTTTTGAATCTAGAGTATTGATATTGATTCAGGAAGCAAAGTTAGATGAACATCCTACCCTCACACTCCAGCAGGAGGTGTCTCCAAAAGGAGACAATAGGCGTCTCTAGGTTCCGTATCTCCTGCTGTTCGGAGAAGTTCATGGTGAAGAGCTGGCCAAGCATCTCGGCCGTCATCGCTTCTCTACCATCACAGAAAACACCGAAGAAGACGGATGGGAAGAGCTGAACCTGGATCAGACCAAACAGAAGTTCAGATTTTCTCAGTCTAACTCCTGACTGTGGCATCTTTGTTAAATGCTGGTGCTGTTTAACATAAGGGTTTGTACTACTGTAATGAAAGTCAGCCTTAAGTCACCTGATCAAATACACCCAGCGTGTGCAGGCCTTCTCGTAACCTGCAGGTGGAAAAAAACACTGTAAAGTTATTACAGGAGGTTTGAATTTTTGAAGGGCAATTTTGTTTACAGAGACTACATAATCCATTTTATTTATGGCTTCGGTTTTATTTGTTGTTGGTTGCCATGTTTTATTTTGGATATTTAAAATATCTTCAGGTTTCAACGTGAACTGTTTCGTACAAAATTTAAATGTACTAGTCTCTGACAGAGCAAACTTGTATTTTTATGCCATTATCAAATTTTTACTTGGAAATGGTCTCAAAATAATAATATTATCGTTTATTGCAATATTTACTAAGAAAATTTGCCTAAAAATATTTGTTGTTGTGACAGGCCTACTCATGACTGTTCAGTTTCACCTCCATCTCGGCGTATTTTCCTCACCTCTGCAGAGGCAACTGCATCCTGGTGATCATGGTGAAGCTGACCAGATCTTCCACCAGAGCCTCTCTCTCATCCAGACTGGTGACCAGTCTGTTACAGCCCGCCAGCTCCAGGAACTCCCAGCTCGCTTTCATCGCTTCCTTCAGCTCATCTAGGGACTCGGCGGCTGCGATCTAGATGGACACACACCAGCTGGTCAGCCTTCCCCTCCAGGGGCCTCTGAGAGGGATGTCTCAGAGCGGCGGACTCGGCTCTGCACTCACCCGGTGGACTTGCTGGGTGAAGTGTGTTTTGGGGGTCATGTGGTTCAAACTGAGGGGGCAGTTGGCCGGGTAGTTAAACAGACACTGGTAGAGACCGTGGGAGAAAAAGCCAATAGGTGGACCACCGTGGATCAGACAGAGAGCCAACAGGGAGCCTATGTCAAAGTACAGATCCTCACGCAGAGCTAAATAAAACACACACACACACTTTTCATTTACGGCTGTCATTTGTTTCCACAGTCCACAAAAGCAACACAGAGACACCTGTCAGATTTAGTCATCTTGCATGACACATTCCAGATAAAGTCCGTCTGCTCACCCTCGGAGTCCAGCGCCAGGTTTTTGGATCCACTTGGGCCCTCAAACACCACGGAGTTCTGGATCTGCTGCATCAGCAGATTCAGGAAGTACTTTCTGGTTGCATCTCCAGTGCAGTGAGCGCTGGGCAGGGTCAGCTGCTGCTCATCTTTGAACCTGGAGACAGAGAGCTGGCGGATGAAGAGAAGAAACGGCAGAACACATCTGAGGTTAGAACGAATGCTTACCTGACAGACAGGGAGTGTGTGGGGTCAAAATCGGTCCTTCTGACCAGGTCCAGGCCAGCCAGTAGAGCCTGGTCTCTATGGACCTCCACCTGGGCACTGACAGGACAAGAGTGAGGAAGTAAAGACCTTAGGAGCTCCTCGGGTGAGTCGGGTCTTGCACGAGTACACGGTCTAAAGAAAAACAAAAACAAGAGAGAGAGAAAAATTAAGAATAAAAATAATAATGAGTCATGCAGTTGGAGGCAGAGCTTTGGAGCTTTTCATGTGTGTACCTTTTACAGCCAAGGGGGGAAGGCAGGGGGGTCAGATGGCGCTTGGACAGTAAGCTTCTCTTCTGGCCGCTCTGAGGTGATGCGACCAGAGATGCTGGAGCAAACAAAAACACGAGGTTTCAAACTGCTGCGGCAGGAATGTTCTATCATTAACCAGAGCAGAGGAGACGGCATGCAGATGTCACAGAGAACCGACCTTTCCCATCCGTTGCATTTATGCAGTCGATGCAGGCCCAGTCTGTGGTGTCCAGCTTTAGATCTGAACATTTCCTGTGGGTTCCTCTGGATCCACAAAGGCAGCATCGGATCACCTCAAACCACCTGGAAACACACCGGACACTGAAGCTGGAGTTTCTGATCTCCTTCTGACACCAGTCCCCTTCACCAGTTAACACTGCTGAGTCGTCTCAGCTGAAATGAAGTCTAATTGCTCAGCTTGCAAATATCAATGGCATGTTTTTGTAATATTTCGAGATGCATATTGAACTCAACTGGTAACAGGACTAATCTAAATAAAGCTGCAGAAATTAACTTTCATAAACAATGTGAGGTTTTCTTTTTACATATTTGTTAAAACTTTTGCCATGTTGTGACAGCATAATATTGACAGAAAATCTGTGAAAAAAATGAGCTCCTCCTCCCTGAGGTCCTACTGCCATCTGCAGTAATAAACCGCTTGGTTAGAAACAACCAATGAATATGAATGGTGTAATTCTACAGAAATACACCATTCCTGTTTCAGTCCCAAATATCACAAGGATACCAGGACACTGATGATTTTATTTTTAAATAATTATGGAATATACATTTTCATTTTCAGTGTCAATGTCTTTATGTTTACAGATCAAGCACAACATGACGTACCCCTTCTTAGAGTATGTGCGTCCCTCGTTGCAGAGGCAGGTAACAGAGTCGCAGTGATTGTAAACCTCCAGAAGCTCAGAGTATGCATTGGCCTCTAGTTCCCATGATGCATCTCTGCACAGAAGCCAAAAAAAAAAAATCATAAAAAAAATATTTGAAAATTAATATTAAACACCTATGAAATATTTAGTGCAAGAAGAAATTCTACGTACATTCTTACTCTGAACAGTTTCATAACCTGCCGTTTAAAGGCTGGACACTGGAAATTAGTAAATGCAGTCATTGCAGTTACAAAGGATTGCTTAGTCTCAATATTTTGTAGGTTTCTATATTCTGTGTGTCATGCACACATGCATGATGCAGCTGACCAACAAGATAAACTCATCTACATTTTTAATGTCTTCGATCTTTAAACTCACAGAGGTTAATGGAGAAATGATGAAACAATAAAGAATAAAGAAGCAGAAAACATGTGGCTTAATCATAACTGACATTGTTATTGCAATTTAAAGCATTAGTATTGCCATGAATTTTTCTTTTATTTGAAAATAAAAAGTCTATTAAATAATGTACATATTTTCAGAATACAGTGTAAAATACTGTAATATTTAAGCTATAAAACGGGTTCATGTTTACTGCAGATGTAATCTAGTTAATCGTGTCACCTTTCTGGGATGTATATCCCCATTCTGACCATCTCCTGCTGGAAGTTCTCCTTGTTGTTACAGAGAGTACATCTGAAGAAGAAGAGTCCCGCGCTGTGTGCCTGATGCTACGCACAGAAAAACAATCAGAAAACCCTTTTGCTCCTGCAGGAATTTATGTAGTAGTGGTCTAAAATGTCTTAAGTAGTATTAGGAAGGTAGAAAACAGAAGAGGAGTAACATTAAGGTGACATGTACAACACAATAAAATAAATGAAAGATAATCTGAGTGCCATTCATTTTAAAGAAACAGTCCCAACCTGCCTGTTTCCTGTATTTAAATGTCCTGTGATATTTAGAGTTTTCAGTTTTTTTGCAGGATGCTCATATGCAAAAGCTTTTTAACTTCAGATTTTTACTTTATAACAAAAAATATTGTAAGAGCAGGTGAAGTTGTGAACGAGTCAATAAATCACTGCCAATCTAATCAGCGAGCAAGAGGAGCAGATTATTGAACTCCTAGACTTCTTGTGTTAGCCAAAGTTTCCTCTAAAGAAAGCTGGACAGGCGTCATCACTTTGCACCGGAATGCTGATGCTGGGTTTACATCAACTGAAAGGACAGCTTTCTGAACTTAAAGGTAAGTTTTGAGCTGACGAGAGGAATAAAGCTTCAGGATGTCCAGCAGGCCAGAGGACTGTCTTCTCCTGAGTATTGTGCTACAAAACCTTTCAGATAAAAAGAAGAAGAAAAAAAAAGCTAAAGAAAAAAATCTGCCTAATTCAGAATCAGCAGGTCAGGCTTTTTAAAATGCCAGAAAACTGCAACCACTGCACTCCTATTAATTAGGTCACATTTCCAATTAAAAGCCTTTCAAATGTATATTTAATCTAAAATGCTAAAGCGACTGTCAGACTGGGGGGCCGAATATTACCTGCACACAGTCTCTGTGGAACCAGCTGGCATGGCAGGACGGACACTTGAGGACAGAGTAGGACAAGACAGGATCAATAGAGTCTAAACATATTGAGCAGGACTGAGGAAGACTGAAGTCTGAGTCTATGCAGAGAGACTGGGTCGGACTGTGATCCTGACAATAAGACCTGCAGATGAAAACACACATTCAGGTATACATTGTTACAGTCTTTCACATCGCAAGCAAGCTTTTTCTTAAAAGGTTCAATTTTGAATTTGGCTGTTTGTTCCATATAAGTTTCATGTGTTTCCTGTTCAACACCTGAGCTTCCCAACCCTGAAAAATCTAATTTAATCTGGATTATTTTTCATTATTCCTAATTGACCAAATCTGACTAAATGTGACTTTGCTTTAAATGCATTTTAATCCTAATATTCAATGCAAAAATTGGACAGATTATTCTATATGTATATTGTTTGCACAATCTTTATGCACATTGCTGCAGCAGTTTATAAATAAGTTATAGTCATGTTCAATTATTCCCCACTTCCTGGTCATTGGCAAAAGTCTTCCCACAGTTGCAAGTCAGGTGTGATCTTACACACATACATTAATCATGAGCTTCATTAGTTGCATCATGGGACACCTCAAATATCTGAACAATTAGGGGGGAAGAAATCAATTAAAATCAGAAATCGGATCTGAATATAAAAAATATTGGAGATTTTATTTTTAAGCCAAATTGCCCAGTCATGCTTATTGGTAATGTGTCATTCCACACTGAAAATGTATTCAAAGACCAGAGAACTGCCAAAATAGATCAGAAAGGTCTTCAGATTTCAGCAAGTCAAATTTAAGACTTTTAAAGATATTTTTAATGCCACTTTGAAATAAATTTAAGACCAAAGAAAAACTAGAAATAGAGGGGATGATTGGGGATTTCTGCTGGCTCATATGAGTTCGTGATACATTTGCACTTACTCACGATGAATGCCAAAAAAGCTAGCTAGCTAGCTAGCAAGGATATATTAGCAGCTAGTTACCAGCTGCCTCGCGTCACAAACTGCAATAAAGATGTCTGTGTGTGATTCAAATTATTGTCTGATAGAAAAGTCCAGCGAGATGAAAAGAGAAACTACATACTAAACTACATCTTCCCACCAGTAAATTTAAGACCTGAGATTTGAGGCAAACTGACATTTTTAAAATGAATAGCAGATCATTTTAAGACCTTAATTTTCATTTGTCATGAAGGAGCTGAATAATTCCAGAAGTCATTTAAAGCTTTGAATCTGGACAAATCAGCTGTAATATTAGTTTTATGGAGATAATTAAACTATTCTTGTTAGACTTGTTTACTACAGCATAACAACAAATTTAATGTGCAGAGTGGGGGGGTCATTTTGATTGTAACGCTAAGTGTATGTTTGCGTTGGATGAATTGTTGAGTGTTCGTCTCTACATCTGAATGGTGTTTGGTGTGGCCACTTACGGGAATATTTCGCTGTACTGTGTGATGAACATCAGCTTCCTCCCACAGGGGAAGTGCACCACCCTCCTGCAGCTACTGACGTTGCAGCCAACACATGCGCCCTTCTTCTTACAACCATAGCATGTCTGGAGCACATGAACGGCACACAAATTACAGGGTTTCTCTGTAAAAGTCAATTTTAAGTGTTAAATAGCCAATTTTCCAACTGTCTCGGATTTAAACTCGTGACTTTTTAGAATCTTTCAGACGAAACAACTGATATGTGCCCATCCTATTTAGCACTCACCATCCGAGCTGCCCTCCTGACCTCCTGTTTGATGTCATCCACCAGGAAACCAAACACACCCTCGTTCTCTTCTCCTCGCTGGTAAACTCCACTAGACGTCAGCTACAGAAGACAAGCGAAAGCTCTTTGACAACAGGCAAAAATGAACCGATATTACAGATATTGTAAATATTATACATTTCACTACGTTTTGACACCTTGAAAAAGCCAACCCCACAGCTGACTTCACCACTGCTTCAGTTAAATTCTTTACAAACATGACCAAACAAATAACTTATGACCAAACTCCTCCTTGCCTAATCAGAGCTGCTGCTCTGATTAGGCAATGTTTACAGGGTGTTTACGGATTTTACCCCGTAAACATTGGAAACCAGAAGTTTACATTCACCGAATAAAAAAAAGAAACAAATTGTTTTCTTCACAAAACATGGTGTGAGGTGTGAAGTCTTATTTCTGAAATGAAATAAGACCAAACTTCTCTTGTTTTAGGTCAGTTAGAATTACCATCTAATTTCTATTAGCTGAAAGCCACAATATTGATAAAAAGGATGTCAGATATTTGTCTATAATCAGTAAGTACAGGTGTACATATCGGTGTATATAAACTTGTTGTTTCAGTTGTATCTGTGAACATTGAATCATGTACGTAAAACTCACCAAACAGAAGTAATGGACAGAGAATTTGTGCTCTTCGAGTTTGACCTTTTCCCCAAATAAGGCCGGGTCATCATCACTGCGTCTGCACAGAGCACAGCCTAGAAACACACAAAATTATAATTCATAATCAACATATTCAAATCACAGATTCACACATTTTCAGATGTGATCCGTTTCCAACGAACAAAGTCTAGAATCTTTCATTAACTTAGACAAAAGTTACAACAAACCACAGGTGATCCATGTTTCAAATATTTTTTGTATGACATCAAGTCAAAAAGTAGTTTTCCCGCTGGAAAACTAAAGTTATGTGTTTCCTAGGTGGCAGGTGACCACTATAAAGGCCAGGAAGATGTTTTAATGCTCTGTCCCTTTTATGCAAATAAGCTGTAGCCACCTCAATGATTACCATTGTTTACACTCACACATTACACACATGAAAAAAGCTGCAGACAGATACACAATTTTACAACTGTACATCTTTGACCAAACGCTTCCGTCATACTCTGCCTCAGTCTTCCTCTCTGCCATGGGCAATGTGGACCTGAAGTTTTATCACAATATTTCTAATCAAAAAGTTACATTAAGGATTATTTATTACTACTGTCTGGCTGTGATTACGTGTCGCAGCAATTACAGCCCCACAAATATTGCTCTTGGAAAACATTCCCATTTGTAATGTGCTTCTTTAGGACGCCAGTCACATAAAGTAGTGTATTGATATTTATTTATATCTTTAGTGAAAATACAGTGGAGGAAATAGCAAAACAAACAATCCCGACAATATGGACAGTTTTGGGAACATTTAGAGATCATTAATTGGAATGATAAGACATTTCTCACAATAAATGATACATTTTCTGTTACTACATCTGCAGTTTTACATGGAAGCACTGATTTATACACAGCTAATTCAGTGTTAGTGGAAACAGTGGTTTTCATGATTATACATCACATACAATCTTCCCGTTTGCTGGACTTGTCAGCGTCCCTTAACCTTCTTGACTTCTTCCTCATGATGGTATCCAATCTGTGGGGACATGATGGACACTGATGACACAATGACTGTGAACAAACCTCAAACTCTTAGTATCTTGATTGCTTTATATAATAATAGACTCACCAAGCAGTTTCTCAAATCAGGTAAAAACATGAGCAACTCAACTAAATTTAATAAATTAATGTTTCTTTGAAATTATTTGTGTAAAACGAAGCAGCAGAACAATCATAAACATTTTCAGATCCATAAAGCTTTAGTTTCTAGAACAACTTCCTATTACCAAGTTGTCAGGTAAAGAGTCAACTGTGCCACCAAGATATTAGAAGAGCAGTAGGATGGAAATTATTGATGCTTTCCATCTAGTAACATGTTCCAAATTTGATAAACCTTGATCATTTTAATTATATTATGATTAATATGTAGCAAATCTACAATTTTATAACAGAACTTCTTATTTTGTTGCACATAAATTGTAAGGCTTTTCATGACCCAATCCGACCTGTACTGCGGGTTCTTTAAATGAACAGTGGTTCAGCAGAAAATAAAGGAATTCCAAGATTATCCCCATTCATACGTTATTTTATATAGTCATTGTTTCCAGTTGTTGATTAAATCAACCAACACTGGTGGGGGTGGGGGTGGGGGAAGTCGTGTAGCTGCTAAACAAAAAGATAGCACCATAAAATACTACCTTAAAGCCGAGATATAAACCTACCTAAAATTAAAACAAAATCTTCAGCTATATTTTGTCAAATCAATCGTAAAGACCTGCACATCAAACAGATTTTCTAAAATGTAAGCGAAGTTTTCTCGCCCACCTTTGTCGACCTGCGTATTTTAAATAGTGAAGAGCCAAACCCTCCGTTATAGTGAAAATGAAGAAATGTTCTTCCTTTAGCCTACCTTTGCCCCAGATGAATATTTTTATTCTGCGTTCATATTTCACTCTTCTTTTGTAAGTTCATTTTTCTCGCTAGTCTGTTTACTCCTAACGATGTCCACTTTTAAATTTCCCTCTTTCAAAACAAGGGAAACCCATTTCCGTTTCCGGACATTTCTGTCCGACTGAAAACATTCTGCTCCCCCTTGCGTCAGGAGTGAGCACAGCAGCCAAATGACAGAATAATTTGACAGTTGTTCCATTAATTGCAAATCTGAAATTTGTTACTCATATCAGAATATTTGACTTTAAAAAGTCCGCAAAAATAATAGTTGCATTGAAAAAACAAACTAACTTTCAAAAATATCATTTTATTTTTCTATATTTAAATCAATATTTCTGAAAAGACTCTATGTGCGTTTAATAGCTAAAAAAAACTGTAAATGTTTAAGAAAATTCGTGAAATTCAAACAAATCGTTAAGAAAATTTTATTCAAATTAATTAATTAGTTAAGGTATTGTTCTTTATATTGTGTCAAATTTTGGACACAACATTGTTCATTTATATTTTTTTATTCAAATGAAAAAACATATAATTATTGGTTGAAACTCATCTGCACAATCAGTTTGCAATTGAAGGACACCTAGTGAAAAATCTTATGTACAAATTAATTGTTAATCTTTTAGTACTACATTCCCCGGATTAATAAGTTAAAGATTTTTTTTTTTTCTGGTCCGCTTGGATTGGCTGACCAGCTGAAGTTCATGAGGATATCGGGTCTTTACAGTTGTGGCTTCAGAACTGTTGCCATTACATATTAGACAGGTCTTTGGTTTAGTTTTGCTTTGTTTTCAACGTGTTTTGTAAGTCAAACTGTTTTGGATTTTTTTTTTTTTTATTTATTTATTTTGTGGATGTGCTCTTGCAGTGATTGCTTTAAGAGGTGTAAAATAACTGTTGTTTTGCATTTTTGCAGGAAAAACTTGACAAGAATACAACTACAAACGCATATTTCTCTGACTTTGAGTTTACCCAAATAAGTAGATTGTGAGCTCAGTTGGTCAGTTGGTAGAGCGCGCGCACTATTTGCCTGGTGCTGACGTATGGAGGAGAACCAAAACTGACATAATAAGAAATAAAAGCATAAATATATATCTAGTTTTCCTTGTCCTTACACGAGTTTCCGTCAAGAAATATATATTTTCTTTTTCATTTCCCCTAAACATGCGTTTTTGTTAAGAAAAGTAGATATTTTGTTTTGTCTTTTCCTTATACAAGCCCTCCTTCTTATGTCATTGCCTCCTCTCCTTTTTCTTTTTGTCCTTTTTCAAATTATCCTTTTTCTGTTTGTCCTTTTTCTTTTTGTCCTTTTTCAACTTGTCCTTTCTCGACTTGTCCTTTTTCGACTTGCCCTTTTTCTGCTTCTCCCTTTTCTGCTTCTCCTTTTTCTGCTTCCCCTGTGGATCTTTATGTTAATGAGGGATCTGCCTTCTATGTCCAGTTCCTCTTCTATTGGCCAATAGAGCTTTGGAACCAACGTCACTGCGTAAGACGTTGTGGGGCGTTTACGTCTCGCGCAGTTGCTCGGTGCCGTCTCTACAGGCCACAGACCAAAACAAACTTTATCCCGGTGTTTTTAATTGTGTTACCGACCGCAATGAAGTTAGTTTCGTTTCGAGTTGGAGATTGGATATTCGCGCTCCACGGCGTAAGCGGCGTTTAGCTCAAGGTTGATCCGATTTATGAACGCTAATTTCGGCCAGCCGCTCTCTAGCTCCCTCCTCAAGAAGCTCGGAGGTTCGCTTAGGGACTGTCAACAAATTTCCGAACCAAACACTCCTATCAAACAAATGTTAATAAATGCCTTGCCTTGTGACCAAGTGATACAAAAAAAGTGGTAATTCATGCTTTTACATGAGACACAATACCCTCTATTAAAATGTCACGTCACATTCAATATTTTAAATGATTTTAATATTAAATAATATGTTTTCCTCAATAGCTTCCATATCGTGTGTCACATTGACTAGAAATCAGTGTGTAATTGTACTAAACTGTATATATGAGGCACACGCATTTTTACTCCATTTTAACTCTTTTTTTATTTTTGTTACCTATTTCTTTCGTTTAAATTTAGCATTTCTCTTCATTAGCTTCTAGGTCATGTGACCTATTGAGTCAAAAATCAGTGTGAAATTGTTCTACCAGTCTGTACAGTTGAGGTGTGAATAGGTCACTTAGGTGACTAAAAATAGGTACAAGTGATACCTGAACACACAGGTGAATTGTTTCTGCCTTCATATTATCTTCATGTGACTGAACCTACTATCCCTACAAGAATCAATTAGTTAGATTTGTCAGAGTATTTTTATAGTGTAATATTGGCTAGTAAAATTGAAGAAGAACTTTCCCTGAGGTAACCGCTGCGAACATCTCCTCTCCTCTCCTCTCCTCTTTCCGTCCTCCCCACCCGGGGGAAACAGCAGCGTCACCGGGTGAAGGGCGGCGCCCCGCAGGTACCCACATCATGAGCTCAGTCCACAACACAAACAGCTGCAGACAGACGCAGTTCTGTGTCCAGAAGTCAAGGAGACACCCAGGAGCTACACCAGCTTTCTCTCTCGCTGTGGACCGAGCAGGAAGGGTCGCGGAAACATCCGGAACGTTTGGAAACCTCGAAAAAGGGAAGTTGGATAGTTTGTATTTGAGAGAAGTATGTTCAGCTGGGTGAAACAGGAGCAAGGTGGCCGCAACAAGGAAGGAGAGATGTACCAAACGGTCACGGAGGGACTCCAAACTCTCTACACCAAGAAGCTGCTGCCGCTGGAGGAGACCTACCTCTTCCATGACTTCCACTCTCCGGCCCTTGAAGGGGCCGACTTCCAGAGTAAGCCCATGGTGCTGCTGGTGGGGCAGTACTCCACCGGGAAGACCACCTTCATCAGGTACTGACCGCTCTGTCAGCGGCCGAACCGTGTTTCATGTGCTAAAATTAACTTTGTTTGTTGTTGTACTATGCAAGTAACTTTGTGCCAAAAGTATTAAATATTTCTACTTAAATCTATTTTTAATGAAAAATGCTGTAAAATTTAACAACATAAGTGAATGAAAGAATGACATTCTCATATACTATTTTTAGGAACAACACCAAAGTTGTGAAAATTAATTTTTTCCTCAAAAATAGGATAAAAAAAATAATAATCCGAGATTATTTTGGCTGGGAAATCTGTTTTATTGGAATCTGATCAGAAAAGGCAGAAGAAGTTCAGCCAGTATTCAGTAAAGAAAGACAGTGAAAGAAACCTGAACTAGTTCTAAAACCCTGATCACTCAGGAAGAGCAGAACAAATGAATGAGTGTAAAGTCTTTGTTTACTTTAGTCTGCAAGTTGTTCCGCAAGGCAGAACTTCAACAGGATGTTATGGGATTTAGTTTAAAAGTGTAACAAGCTTTTCACATATTTTGTCGGTAGTATAAACTGTCTGAAAAGTTCTGTATTTTTTGCTTCATTACGATCTACCCAATGCAATGTATTCCTCCATTAAAAATAAAAGTAGTACTTTTGGTGTCACTTAGTGAACCAAACTCTTCAGGGTGGGAATACGGAGCATTTTTTCTATCTCTGTTATTTCTAAAAGGACCTAGAGGTGCCTGGGGTATGAGGTCACCCTGCCTCTGGTTTGCCCCTGACTCGTCTAGTGAGGAAGTCACAGGGTTGCGTCAGCTGACCTGTTGAGGGGCAAGTCAGATTCCCAGGTCAAAGGACTGACGTAGGGACGTGTGGTTTTGTGCAGGCAGGCAGTCAGAGGATTTTAAAGTGTAAACAAGACTCAGGAATCAGTTCTTCAAGAAGAGTGTTCTGGGAAATCTTGGTCTCGTGTGTGATTTATGATTGGCCTGAGGGAGCTGAAAATGGCTTATTTTCATAGGATTATGACTGAAAATGTTTTGTGTAAATGTTACAGATCAGGGATCTGAAACATTTACAGTGGTAAGAGGTATATAGTATAGCTAGATAAAACCTGTTTAGAGCTGCAAATGTTTTATAACTTTTTCTTTGTTTTTAGAATAAAAAAAAGAAAATGTTTTTTTTAAACTTACTGTAGAAAATGTATTGTAAAGGAAGCACCATTTTGGTTTTATTTTTAGGTGTTAGAACAAATAAAAAGTTAATAACATTTGCAAAAACAGGATGGATACATTTTATTTCAGAGGGTGCTATTTAAGGAGGGCAAATAGTGTCCAATATAGTAATAAGAAAAATAGATTCAAAAATATAAGTAGTATTTTTGGGGTCACTTAGTCAAATACAACATTTCTAAGGTAAAACGACTAAGACTTGTTATGATATTAACTTCCACTCTAACTTTTTACAGTCTGGGTTTATCTTGCACTGAGGCCTTTTCTTCAGAAGGCTGCGAGTCTCACAGATGAAGAGCTAAGGAAGGAAATATGCATTATTACATTTATTCTTTATGGTTCATCATATCTCCCAAATATCCAATCAGCTTTGGTTTCTTTTCCTTTGTGATCGTGTGTCTCTGCTTAGATCTGGTTTTCCAGATTCTTGTTTTATGCTATTGCCCTATTTTGAAAAATTTGTGAGGATATAAAAGTAGCAGCAGGTTGTAGCCAGGTCTGCCGGAAGCGGATCTGGCTTCGGTTTTGTCATGAAATATAAGTCATTTTATCTGGCGTTTGCCATGTCACTGCAGGAACTTGCATACTGGAAGCAGAGTGACCAAGATGTAGCATCAGCATTCAAACTGCTAAAACTGGCCACTCTGTCTGATTATGTCTTCCAGACAGTAGGTGTCGCTGATTAGAAAATCTACATGAAGAAAAACGTTTGCCAAACATAGATTTTCAGTACATCAATGTAACTACTGATGCACAATGTATCGGGATCAGCTGATGTTGGTCATTTTTTAACATCCCTCCATCGGACCAATATTAAAAACCGACACTGATTTCTATCTTGTCATTTGTGTTTCTGGAGCAGGACGAGGATGGTCATGAGACAGTGGTAGAGACGCAGCGCAGGATTGTGGGTGATTAACCAAAGGAGAGAAGCAATGCAGATGATGTTTTTAGTATATCCTAATAAATAAAACCCTGGAGAAAATGGGGGTAGTTACTTTTGACCACAAGTATAATTTCCAGTGAAGGAGAGTACTCTAGGTATTTGTGTTATTTGCCCTCACAGTATGTTTTAATGAGACGGGTGTATGAAGACCTTGAAGTGTGTCCCTTCCGGAATGAGAAAGTTGCCCAGCAGATGTAGAATTTGTTTACAACCTCTGGGGAAAAACTCCACGCCTGATACACAGTCTGTCATAGACAGACTTCATGACACAAGGTATAGAAAACCTGTCGGTAACCTCTTTAATATATCTTCTGAATGACAGACTGGTGTTGCTTTAGCACAGTGCTTCTCAACTCCGGTCCTCAGGCCCCCCTGCCCTGCTTGTTTTAGGTGTTTCCCTTCTGCCACACACCTGGATTGAATTTGAATCTATGGGTGATTAACAGGCTTCTGCAGCACTTGATGCCTGCAGAAAAGATAATGCAATCATTTGGATCAGCTGTTCTGAAATAGAGGCACATCTAAAACATGCAGAGCAGGGGGGCCTGAAGACAGGAACTGAGAAACACTGCTAGCTTTACCTCTTTTGAAATCCATTCAATCCGGTTATATATATATATCGGTTTTATGTATAAAACCGATATATATCTGCCATAGTTTCCTTGTCAAATCACTAGCTAAACAAGCACTACTCAGTATTCTGTTACTCATCTTTGAAGTGTCATGTTGATGTAACTGACATTCAGGGTTGGAGGTCAGAGGAAATGAGAGGATGAAGTGGTAAAAGGAGAGCTGTAATAATAAGCAGTCTGCATAGGCTCCGTGTTTTATTGTCCCATTTCCTGTTCACTGGAAACATTTCAAAACACACTTTTCTCCTACTTTACACACAGAAATACGCTCACACACACACACACACAGGGTTCGTCAGGACTTTGTCACTGACACCATAGAGCTTCTTAACTGCTGTTACTTTTGAACTAAAGTCCAACTGAATGATTTTTGTTGATCGGCTGACATTATTTCAACAAACATCAATTTGGTTTGACATAATGAAAAAAACATGTTGACTATGTGATTAAAATGTAACAGTAAAGCAAAGCCCATATTAAAAAGTCCATATGGCCTACTAAAGGATCGTTTAAAAAATAGACTAATTTAACTGTCTGGCTGAGGGATTTGCATGTTTTTTCTTTTCTTTACCAAGAAATATTACATGTGTTTAGATGATATGTTTACATTTGCAATATTGATGTTCATGTCAGGAGCTCAAGAGTTAAAAAATGATAAAATTTTCTAATGGTGCACTGTTTGATGCTTTAGGGTATGTTACTTTACTGCATTCATGCCCTTCACAATAACCAATAGGAAAGTCTTTCTTTGCATTACAGCAGCCAGGGGCTCTTGTTCCTATTGATGAGCAGCTTTTTCCATAGGTCTTGTTTTTGGTCATCCGTCTTTTGGAATGAGCTCCAAGTCTTTATGTTTGGAAGGCCTCTTTGCCGTCACCCTTCATCATCTTTAGTGCCTTCCACAAATTTTCTGTCCGATTCAAGTTGAGACTGTCTAGGCCTTTCACAAACATCAGTATTTTGTCATTTGTGAGTTCTCTACTGGTGTGGGTCAACAGTGTTCTGAAATGTTCAATAAGATCAAGGTTATCTGCAGACGGCCTGATTTCAATACTGTTGAAAATGTTAATGTGTTTTTATTGTTTAAACTAATGCCATTGCTTTCTTTTGAAAAAAGCTTTGAGGATTATGCAACCTATTTGTAGTATTTGTTCATACTAGGTCGCTTAAAGCTGCAGTAGGTAAATTTTACAGAACTGTCATCATGTCCTGACAGTACATGACGACATATACTGTCAGGACATGTACATGATGACCTATACTGTCATCATGTACTGTCATGTACATGACAGTCTGGAACAACAGACTGCTGTCAGAGACAGGTGATCTGTGGAAAAAAATAGTGCTGTCAATCAACCTCCTGTGTGCTGCTCAGTGTGAGTGGGTGAGCGCAAAAGTGATTGACATCACTAAGACCCTCCTCCTGGTGTCTGACTGACACAACCAATCTGTGTATTTCTGCAGTTAGTACTGGGACACTGGGACATTATTTTCACAGGTTATCTGTCTCATATTATACTGTCATAACATAATGATAATTTTAACAAATATTTTAAAAACTTTTTTTCAATGAAAGTTAAACACCCCAGCTTTACGCAGACACATTGTGATCCTTGAAGCTTCAGAATTCAGGATCGGTGTAAACTACAAAATATTGCTAGTAAATTATTATATTGTAGCAGATTTTGGAAACTGGATGCTTTCTTGACTTTAGTAGTTTGAAGTTTGTGATTACAGTCTAGATGTCATGTTAAAATCACTGTTTTATTTCTGTGTATTCCCTGTGGAGTGCGGTCATTCCATCACTCTTCACTCATGACTATCTTTTTATAGTTGTCATACACCAAACATCAGACAACAGCAAATGTTGTTTGTTTTTTTTTTAACATTTGGACAATAATGAGATATATATGCCTCCGTTGTTTTGTCTCCATTGAAACAAAGTTAAATCTAACTTGTTGCTCTCTATAATTCCTCCACTATGTCCCGTCATCACATCAGACAGAACCAGGGCCTTTTCCACAGCTCCAGTCGCATTTGTTCCAAAAGTTTTAAGTTGGTAGCGGCTACAAAGTGCTGAACAAGTGCAGGTGTTGGAGACTACCACACTCACTGACAGTCTGACTGCACAAAATCCACAATATTTAGTAGATGCCTAGTTAGATAGTTGCATGAGCTGTGTGTGAGAATTTCCAAATTAGTTGTGAGCTAAGGGGAGAGCAAAGCATGCTGTGACTAGCAGTGTGAGGTGTGTGTGTGGGTGTGTGTGTGTGTGTGTGTGAGGCTGCATGACTCTGCAGCTGGGAACACTACATCAGCTTTGGTCAGGCCCAGGTTAAAGCAATTCTGGATTGATTGCTGGAGCATATTTTACTGATTGTAATGTGTGTGCAATCAATGAAACTGTAACTTTAGCTCTCAGAGCTAAAAGTTACTCAACTGTAATTTTTTTTTGAGTAAGAAGACAGATGGTTTATTAAACCCAGGAAAGCAACGTTGAAAGAGAAGAGGCATATAATATGGAGGTTGATGGAAATTTGTACTCGTACTCTGCAGGCACATGATGTGCATTTCCAGTTCAGCATGCAAATGTCATGCCTGCAGGGTGTGTGTATGTGTGTGTAACATTCACATGTTGAGTACAAAAAAGTTTTGTCACCAAACAGTGGAGGGACAGCTGAGCTGGTGTGTGTTCCTGTTCTTTGGTCTCTGTGTTCTCAGGATCGGTGGTCTTACAAGGGACCGAGGCCCCAGGGAGGCGCAATGCTGCAGAATTTGAAATGCTGCATATTAAAGTTGGGGTCTGTGTTAGGGTATATTCAATGAGAGGAAATTAATACATTGTCTTTGTAAGAGTATCTGTGCAGCGCTAAAGATTCTGAGGCGACACCCTGTCCTGAGGAATGCTTTGAATCACTGCAACATCTTGCCAGAAAAGTGCAGAGTCAACATATTCTTCTTCACCTCCTTCTCCTTTTTCTTTCTTCTTCCTCCTGATTCTGAACACACTACACAATTGTTGTTCTACACCGCATTGTAACGACTTATCAACTAATTACATCATCAAACTTGTTAATTTAGAGACCCTGACGTGCATGAATTCAGCATTAGCCGTCTTGCAGCTGGTATTTCAATAGAGATGCACCAATTTTGGTTTTAAGGCCAGTCACTGGCCTTTAAAAACCCTGACCTGCTGATTCTAGTTTATCTGATACCATTTTTTCTTTTTCTGAAAGTTCATGAAGTTGGCTGCAGTGGGGTGACGGACATGACCAGGTGGGCGTGTCTGTCAGTCAGCACTCTGTCACAGCACAGCAAAAGGAGGCAGTGGCTTATTTTCAGACTTTTGCAGAGGCAGATAAAATTGGTGGATAAGATTAGTTTCAGCCAATCTCCCAAAATTAAGGAAATCACAGCCGATTTATTAGTGCAGGCCTATATTTTAAACAAGCACCTTTATATTATTTGTAGGTTTTTACTCCCAAAAGGAAAAGACTTTCTCACTTCCTGTTTAGACAAAATGTAACATTTGACCTTGAAAAAGAGAAATTTTAAATGAACTTGTTGGAAATGGGTAAAAGAAGATAGCTGAAGTATCCAAATGGCATAATTCGGTTAAACTTGCCTTAACCAAAGACAAAGTGAGTAAGTCAAGAACTAAATCCAGTTGAAAGTCTGTGGATAAGCTTAATTTGTCGTTCAGGCACTCTCATCCAGTCTGACTGAGCTTCATCTGTTGTGGAAAGAAGAAAGTGCAAAATTAAAGTTTCTAAATGTTCAAATCTGGTAAAGACTTTCAGCTGTAACTGCTGCTTTAAGAAGGTCTACAAAGTATTCACTCACAGAGGCTAAACATAAATGCACACCGCACTTCCCAGATGTTTATCAGAAGAAATGGGAACCACATACAATTTTCCTGTCATTGTAGTTATTAACTACTTAGTGTTGGAAGATTTTGAAAAAGTTCTAGATGTGTGAATGCCAGGCTCCATACTGCTGTGCCACCTCTTCGTAAACAATGTTTCTACCATTGTTGAATGCATGCAGTTCAGTGAATACCGTTTTTTCCTTTTGAATATAAAAGTAGCATTAGGAATCATTGATCACTTAGATGTTCTTCATGGCAGTCATCTGAACTCTCTGCTATCCTCTTTGATCTTCAGGCTGTCATGAATGGCAGGAAGAGAGAGGGCAGGCTCTCAGCAGCCATTGTTCCTTCCTGCCACACTTTCCTTTCACAAGAAAACTGTGTAAGAGGGTGATGGGTTAATGGTGAGGGGAAGGGAAAACTTTTTTTGACGTGTGCAAACACAGCTTTTACTTGGATGTTTAGTAATGTGACTGACTGAAGAGGGACTGCTGACTACTAGTTATCTTTCAGTCTACAGCTGCTCCAAGCTGTTATTCAGGTAAACGTTGTTTCTAATTTTAATTTGTCAGTTTAAGCATCATATGGCTTAAAAGTGTATAAATCTAATAGTTCCTGATATAGCTGTTTGGAAAACCTATTCCATTTTGTCTTAACTAATTTATTGGTGAATGCAACCTTCTCCAAAATCCTGTTTTCCTTTCAGTCAAATACATCATGGCCAACTGCTTCCCTAACCTAGGTTGTCTGAAAAAATTCTATCAAATTAATTTAACTGAGAAAACATGCAAATACTGGCAGGAGCTCATTCTTGGTGGTCTGGGTTTTGCGCAACAATAACTTTTAAAGTGAAAGTTTTTTATGTCATTTGGAGTACACTCATTTATTGGTGCCGATTTCCTTAATTTTGAGAAAATCAGCCACTGTCCTCTTCTGCTCTGCCTTTAGAGAGGTTTGACTGACAGACCAGGTCATGTCTGCATGTTTGAAGTTAATAGTCATCCCACTATTGCCAACTCAGCAGTTTTATATCTATATTTAGTGACATTTCAGACAAAAAATATTGGTATTGGCCAAAATCAGAATCGGCAGATCAGATTTTTTAAAGGTCGTTAATAGGCCAAGAAACTGAAAAAAATTTAGCCAACAAAATAAAAAACTGATGACCCTGTTTTTCTTTTTTTATGTTTTGGATCTTTAAGAATTTATAGATTTCATAAATGTGACTATTATAGAGCTAGTAAAACTTTAAAAAATTCCAATAAACTAATTGTTGCACTTTTATTTTAGTGAATGTTGTGGTCCATGTGTATTATAAATTTGTCAGTTTTGGCCGTTGGGGCAAAAAGTTTGGACCCCACTGCCACACCTTGATCACATTTTGTTTCTGCTGTAAAGAGCAACCAGGCTTTGGTGAGCCTGACTCAGAGAAGTGACTTCCTGTGTATTCTGACCTTACGACACCTGCCAGTGTCAGCTAGTTATTAAAAAAATTGATTTCGACCACAACTGAAATTGGCAGGTCAAGTTTTTTTTTTAAAGATTATTAGTCAGTGGTCGGCCAGAAAACTGCAATCGGTTTTAAACTTCAAACACTTGAGGAAAAGGCTTCCAGTTTTGAAACAGTGACTTTTAGAACCTTCAAATCCATTTATTGCGTTATTTGAACACACAGATGTAATTATCCTTTGTTTTCTGTCAGTTTCAAGTGTTTCAAGTCTAAAATAACTTAATAATCCACGTTTGTTTCCCAGGTATCTCTTGGAGCAGGATTTTCCTGGGATGCGCATTGGTCCAGAACCAACCACTGATGGTTTCATTGCGGTAATGCATGGAGAAACTGAAGGAGTTGTCCCTGGCAACGCTCTGGTGGTGGACCCGAAGAAACCCTTCAGGAAACTCAATGCTTTTGGAAATTCCTTCCTCAACAGGTAAAGAAACACTCAGATTATATTCACCAAAAGCTGCTGGAACAACAGTTTGGATAGAAAGTCTGTCAGAGTATGACTAAGTTCAAGTACTAATAGAACTGATCAAATCTATTCACATATAGTATTTTAAAGAGGGAATCAAACTAGCATTGAGTGTTTTTGTTGCTGCTATTTTCAGTCCACAGACTTCCAGTCTGACAAATATTTCCTGTTGGGTGTTCAATACCTAAAGCGCTAAAAATAAAATCTGTTCTGAGATTCAGGGAAAATGACTGTGGAACTCACCCAGAGTAAAGTCAGTTCATTGGACACCCATTACTGCAGCTTTAGTGAGTTACATCATTTATTGTACTTACTAGTTACGTTGTGGTTAACAAGAATAAAGGTTTAACTTTATGACACATTGCATTTGGCTGAAAGGTGACCTCTACCTCCTTTCCACATAAATAGCCCTTATTCCACTCCCAATCCTGTCACTGCTGAGCTCAAAGCATTTTTATCATGGGAAGTGACCCCCTGCTCACCCTGGGCAGACATCCACTGAAAGCTGTCAAATCGAAGACACACCAGAGTTTGTACCGACATTTTAAATTTAGCTCAATCCTTATTCTGGTTCAGGCACATTTCCTGTGTCCAGTGAGGAAGTGGAAGGACACTTGACCTCTCGGCAGTGTGTGTTGATGAATACCTGAAGTACCCCTTATTTTAGGAATTCCTTCGTGTCCTGATGCGACACAGAACCCCTCCACAATAATTAGCCGTTTCCCGAGGGGAAGTGTTTTTGCGTCACCACGTACCGGCTGCATAGGTTTGTTTTTTCCCCGCTGCTAGTCTTAGGCTCCGGCCCTGCAAAATAATTTATTATGGCCTGCTGCTAAGTTTATCTCTTCAGGAAGCTGTGAACGCAATCTTAGGTGATCTGTCAGACCCACCAGTGAAAAGGATATGGAAAAAGCAAACACAGTTAAGAGCTTCAAAGAAGAAAACTTTAAAAGGAGTACAGCCAGTAATCTATCTGGATGTAGGTTTGGTGGTACATTTTAATGGGACAAACCACAATAAAATACTAACAATGCCCTGTTTTGGGACAACATGGTAAATGTCCTGCATTTGTATAGCACTATCAAGTAAGAGGACTCCAAAGCACTGGCACAAACCCAGTCATACACACACTGATGGTGGTAAGCTGTGTTGCAGCCACAGCTTACACTCAGTTGGCGCCACTGGGCCTTCTGACCACCACTAGCTGGATAACGTAACTTTGTGAAGTAAAATAATTGTTATTGAATTTATTACTTACCACTAATGTCTGAGATCTGCACTTTTGCAAGAGAAAAATTAAAAAAATATATATGGACTTTACAAACTACAATACAGTTTTGCTAACTGTTCACACGAAATTAGGCAATTGTGGTTATTTAAAAGTTGTCAGCATATCTTACTGGTTATACAATATACAGTAGGCAAGCAATAAACTCTAGGAGTTGAGTTTCATGTGGGACCATATTGCCAGTTGTTGTTAAAAAGAATCCCATATTTAGGATGCTGAGCTCAGGTGTTCCAGCAGCCTATAGGTCATCTAGACATGAGGTCTTAGTGTTGTCCTCCAGCTGTTTGTGATGACGGTGCAGATTTCTGCAAAGAGCTACAAACCTCTCCATTAGCTTGTACTCAAACAGGTTTAACTGTTGATTAGAAAATCATTGTAAGACACATTCATGTTTTAACTTTAACCTTCATCACATTTCTAGTTCTAATCAACAACAAAAAAATCGATAAGATGGACAATTAAAAATCAAACTACTAAAACAATAACAACTTTTTTTTTAATTAACCAGTGCATAAAATAAACTTAAACCTTTCCCTTTTGTGTGTGTGTGTGTGTGGGGGGGGGGGGGGGGGTGGTTTGCCGGGTTGTTTTGGTCTGTGATGCCTAACAAGGTTTCTCGGAGTATAAGCGTTTTTGGCTCGCCTGTTTTTGTTCTTGGGGAGAAAA
>CAEGAE010027285.1:0-47578 GCA_903067095.1 Girardinus metallicus
TGTGGATCCCAACACAGATGGTCTTGCCATTTGTCTATTGTTAGGGATAGGGGGTTGTTCTTTCATGCTAAAGAGGGCAGATAAGTTCTATGTTGGGGAAGTAACACTTAATCTCCAGGATCATGGAGCTCTCCCCTGCTGTTATATGACACTGCATAAGTCTTGAGAGCAGCTTGACCATTCTCATGATAAGTCTATGCAGAAATACCTAAAGCAGAAGAAGGGTGAGGAGCACATTATAACATTTTTCATTACATTTCCTTCTTTTGTTTATAATAAACATTGTTTATATTTATCACACAAAAAATAATGAAAACTGTGATAATACATGAAAATGTCAATACGCAATTGTATGTGCTTCACAAGGAAGAGTCAGACAGTGTAAGTCATTACAGGTTGAAGATCAGTCATCATAATAAGCCAGGATAGATAGCTTTTTTTTTTTCTTTTTTGTTTCTTGAGGTGCCCGGAAGAAAGTTACTGACAATTTGTTTTCCATTCTCAGAAATGCAAGTGTCTTTGGCAGGAGCAGTGGCAGCAGCAACCACAACCCTCATTGGAGGAAAATGATGCTGATGAAGCTTGTGCAGGCTTTGGACATGAGCTCCTGCCGACAGTTCTTCTTTGGATCTGGCAGGCGTCGAAAGGGATCTTTTCCGAATGTTTTCTTTCTTTGTTGTCAGAGGTTTCTAGCACTTGAACACACCGCTGGAGTGGGAGTTTTTACTACCCACTCTGATGTCAACCCTGGCTCCTTCAGCAACCTGAGTCATGAAAAGGCCGTGGAAGGTCCCTTGCCAAGTCACCAGTGTTCACTATGATTCTTCTTCACCATCGTCCAGTCGGTGCAAAGGGCTCTGCAAGGGGTCAAGTGTGCAGCTTTCACAGCCTATAAGACTTAAAGAAACAGTGGAGAGGTTGTACAGTAGGATAACATTGCGTCGTCACAAACAGCAGTGGAGGGGAGCGGCCTGTTCCCTTAAAAGGTTTCTTACCACATTCTGTGTGGCATAAACTGCGTAACTACAAATGTGTGTCCATTTGGTAAAATAAGAAAAGAAATGGTTAAGCAAACACTGGTTCAATATCAGGGCATCTTCACACCATCTGAGACAGCTGCGCCTGCAATCTGCCACAGACACTTCTGACCTGTGGAAACAAAGGTCTGTAAAGGACACAAAGCAGCAAGGGGGTTAGTTTAAGGGGATGTGGCTGTATCTTTTGCAGCAGAATCTACTCTTCCATTTCCCAGTGATTCCAAAGAAATAAACAAAAACAAAAAGCAATACACAACTCTAAATGCACAACATGAAACTGCATTTTCCCATGACTGTCCTGTGGAAAATTCGCATGCTTCAGTAAGAGAAATAACTTCAGCCATTTGCACAGGGAAGTAAAGAGCATGGAGGACCAGAGGTCAGAATGCCATGCGAAGTCCAAAATCATTCCTATCTCTCTCTTTTTCTTTTTTTTTTTTAAGTGGCAGTATCACAAGAGGCAGAGACATCTTTCAAAGGGAACAAGATCAGGGTTTTGAAGAGTGAATCGGAAATGTCAGTCCTGGAAGTGCAGCTCAAAAGCAGCAGCACCACAAGAGTGAGGGTCTCTATGTTCAGGTGTGGGGAGAAGTATAGCAACATTCGAAACTGTACAGCGCTTGAGTGATGTTCGTGATGTCCAAGAGGACAAATATGTATCCGAGCCAATGCACTGCCAAATGATGAGTTTTTATGCTCCAAAAAGGTGAATGAAGCTAAATAAAGAATGACAGGGGAGAGCAGGCTGCAACCTGCAATGTCACAAGAGGCAAAAACAAGTTTTTTTATTTTTTTATTTTTTGCAGCTTCAGGGGTACAAGAACCCAAGTCAAAAGCATACAGGCCCTCACCTTGAATGAGGATACCTAGGGGGGCTTCAAAGATTGAGTCAATGAGATAACATTTCTGCAACAAACAGTCATCCCCAGAAAATACACGAGTTGCTTCTTGGTGGCAAGCTTGGGTATGTTCTGATTCTGAACAGCAGAAAACACTTTGTGAGGACACAGAGCATCCCTCCCCAGTTACAACGTGACCAAAAGACGAATCAGATATTTTCCGACGCAAATTTCAATTCTAACAAAAACACTTTGGGCCCAAAATCAGGCCAATGTTTTATCTTTTTACAGAGAAACTTTTTATTTTTTTAGGGATTGTGGGGGCAAGGGGGGTCCTTTAAGGTGGGAATGCATGGAACATTATCAGTAAAAGTCCATTCATAGCCTTTCAACTCAACAACAAACTGAACTGATTGTCATGGACAGACAAAATGCATTTGAAAGGTTACTGCAGCGTTTTGTCCTAAAGTGGAAATTGGAACAAAATTGGTGCTTGAGATCAGATAGTAGCATTCCTTACATGTGTTATACGTCTGCGTATCTTTTACATTTTTAATTCATTTTGTAAAAATGATCTATTCTTTTTTTTTTTTTTTTTGCTCACTGAATTGACTGCAGTTATGTTTGCTGTATCTTGTAAAACAGACAATTTATCTCATTTTATGGCCTGCAGGGTTTGGACAAAATGCATCTGAAGCACAAACAGCTCAGTAACAGCAAGTTCTAAGCCTGCATACAATCAGAGGAAGGGGAGACTCTCCTTCTCTATGATGTTTGAGCAGAAGCAGGAAACTTCCGTTGAGATGCATGCTGGTGAGAGCTGCGGCCGCAACACACAGCTCTTATGAAAGGTTCAGTTTGCAATCTAATGTTGACGCCTTCAGAGGTGGATTTAAGGATGATTACCAATTAGTGCGATAAATCTTGTCCCATGAGATCAATGGGGCTTAAATTTATCCACAAATAAAGATGTCAAACTGGAATCCTGTTCGCGACACCAAAACTGTTGTGGAAAAAATTACTTTAACAAAGAGTCTGGATGAGAAGAAAATAAGAAATTTATTAGAACCTTGCATGGTGAGAACAGAAATACAGGGTCAAAGGATTCTGTCAACTCTGCTCTGACTAACAGTGGATCTGGCTTCCTCTTATAGGTTCAGGTCAGAGAAGAGAGACTTGAATGGCCTGTAGGTGTGAATCCCTGATTGTGATGTGGATCCCAACACAGATGGTCTTGCCATTTGTCTATTGTTAGGGATAGGGGGTTGTTCTTTCATGCTAAAGAGGGCAGATAAGTTCTATGTTGGGGAAGTAACACTTAATCTCCAGGATCATGGAGCTCTCCCCTGCTGTTATATGACACTGCATAAGTCTTGAGAGCAGCTTGACCATTCTCATGATAAGTCTAAGCGGAAATACCTAAAGCAGAAGAGGGGTGAGGAGCACATTATAACATTTTTCATTACACCAGAAAACCCCAAAAAAACCCCAACAAAAACAAAGATTCCAACTCATTTTCCCACCAAAGTGGGAAAACTATACGGAGGAGGTGTCACCACTGCTCACTGGACTCCATAGCAACACCTGCAAGTTAATTGATGCATTACGGTTTAAATGTTAAGCTCAGTTTCCTCGTCATTGTTAAAAATGGAAACAGACAAACATGATTTGGATCAAAGCGTTTATTTTCCTCGTATAAAAATGAATAGTTTACTGTAAGAGGGTGAGCTTGGAGCGGAAAAACTGTGTTTTCTGTGTTCCGTGTGGTATTGTGTCGCATTAGAAGTAGCTCTGCAGTGGTTCTCCCAAGATGTTCTCCATCTCCTGGATGACCTTCTGGACCTGCTGCTCCACTTCCTCGCATTCATCTGCAAAGCAAACACATGTACACGCCCTTAATCACGATATCAGTAGAAACACACACACACACACACACACGCCTACACACACACACAGGAAGCTTCCACTGAAATGACCCTGGTTTTCAGCGGAGACCAACTGAGAACCAAGTCGATTATGCGAGTCCTCACCCTCCATGAGTTCGGCCAAGAATGGGATGGTCTCGGGCAGCAGAACCACGTAGTTCTCCTTGAGTCTGGACGCCAGCTCCATCAGCATGATGAGGGAAGAGAAGCGCACCTGCAGAGGAGGAGCGGAGAGTCAGGTTCAGGATCAACAGCCTGGAAGGCAGTGCTCAGGGATGAAACGATTAATGGTGATAGATCAACTCTTGATTGGAAGAATCGATTATCTGATTAATCGACCAATCGTCTGGCGTATCGCTTAATCCGTTACTAAAATATTCGTTACTCGCAGGCGGAACTCAAAGTTGAGCTCACTTTGGAGTCGCTGTGTCTCGTCTTGAGCAGGATCTGATAGTTGAGGGTTTTCCACTGCGAGTCGTCGGCCAGCGCCACAGCGAACTGACCCACGCAGGGAACCAGATGCTGGACGACCCGGTTCTGGTAGACCTGCGGCCCGCCCAGGGAGTTCTCCAGCTGCAACACAGGAGCACAGAATTGGGAACATTTCAGATCACGTTCATTCAGGGTTCCGAGCTTTCAGACGCGGAGTTGCGTCTCACCTGGTCCACCAGCGGGCCCAGCAGGGCGTCGGCCCGCTCCCGGCTCAGGAACTTCTGCGTGTCGTACAGGGAGATCTTCTGGAGAACGTCGAGCACCAACCGGAGCAGCAGGCAGTTCTTCTCCTCCGAGCGATCCGAGTCAAAGATGAGCTCATCTGGAAGAGACGGGAGGTCAAAAATCAGAGTCATCCGACAGCTGCAAAACATTTAGAAAACGATTATTATTAAAGTATTGTTAAAGCCTCAAATTTATAGCTCATAAAAACTGGCAAAATTAAAGTGAAATATTCATAACAATTCCTAAACTAACAATAAAAACTGTTAAAAAGAACTGAAAAACATCAGCTGCCAATAGATAATAGAAATTGTAATTACTATTATGACATCATAAATAACTGGTAATGATTAATTCAAACATTGTCTTATAAACAAAGTGATACATATCACATTAAATTAGGGCGAGGCGATAAATGGATTTTTATCAATAAATCAAATTTTTAGATTTCAGTTATGGAAAATTGGGATTTCTTTTTAATCACCAATGTGCTCCTTTTGTTTCCGTAGTTCAGAGTGATGTCAGCGCGCCCTGGGGAGCCATCTTGATTGACAAGCGCACCTTACAGCTTCTAACTCTCTGAACTTTGAATTCAGGTCAACTTTGTAACGAAATATTAGGGCCAGGGTTTTATTAGTGTTTTTCTCAATTATCAGAATAAAGTTGCAATATTAGGAGAATAAAGTCCTAATTTTATGAGAAAAGAAAAAAATATATATATATTTTTTAAGCCATATTGCCAAGCCTTACTTCAAATAAACTTTCTATGAATATAATCAAATTAGAAATATTATTAAACTAAATTTTTCGCGGTAACATCTGCAGTGACATCATGTCATGAAAGAAAAAAAAAAAAAAAAAAACATCCTAAATTTAAATGTAAAAAAAAAAAAGGCATAGTGAATAAAATATACTAATAACCTATTATTAAAGTTCAATCAGAGTAAAATAAAAATATGTTCTTGTTTAATTGTGAACAGTAAAGTTTATACTATCTAGACTATTATAAGAGACAGTTTACCTCATATGGAGAAATAAATAAGCTCAACTGTGAAAAGACGATTATATTTTCATAAAAGTAAGTCGATAGCATGTTTTCTGTGTAGATCAGGAACCTGTTTTAGCACTGTTGGTCTGTCTCAGCACGTCTGCCAGAGGCTTCACCAGGTTTCCCGCAAAAAGCACGAAGAGTCCCTTGAGGCGCTCGGCGATGCGGTCGCAGAGGCGGTAAAACGTCAGCAGACGGTCTTTGCTGTCCGATTTAGTCCAATCGAAGAGCTGCGGCAGACAAACAAACGGCCTCAGTCGTTTTCTGCTTCTGCAGAAAATGCCAGTCCAAACCTCAGGATCGACGCTAACGTCACCTTGAAGAAGAGCGGCCTGAACGTGACTTCCGACAGCTTCATCACCATGGCGATCAGACAGTCGATGACTCCGCCCTCGACCTGCCACGCCTTCTCCAGGTCGCCCTGATGCGAGGAGGAGAGCCAGTCAGCTCCGAACTGACCCGAGTCGGGTCTGTGGAAACCGATTCTGCTTCAGCTGCGTTCGCTGCGTGCGGCTCACCTGGCAGCGTTCGGCCCGGAAGTCCAGCGAAGTCAGGAAGAAAGTGGTGAGCTCTGATTGGTGGGCGCTGAGCTGCTCTCGCTCCATGTGACCGATGTGCTCCTGTAGGATGCTCATCAGCGCCGCCAGCTGGCCCTGCAGGGAAACAGAACAGCACAGAGATGAAACTTTTTATCCACTGTTGGCAAAGTTTGTTTTTTTTTCTTCCACTTGTAAAGATATCAAAATTATCTATCAACAAGATGTTGTTTTTCAATCTTCTGCTGTTTTCTATTGGAAAAAAAAATATCTTTCTCACTGTGGAAAAGAATGGCGTGGAGAGTTCAGAGTTTAATAAATGATTAAATGTATGAAAACCGTAGTCCCCCAACTGTAGGTTTTTCATAGAGCATTCAGAGACGCACCAGTCCTTTATTCTGGAATTTTTATATCACAAGAAACTTAATAACTTTAACATTTGTAACTCTGATGCTACATTTTCGCTATAAAGTTTG
Organism: Girardinus metallicus; assembly: GCA_903067095.1. Lineage (NCBI taxonomy): Eukaryota > Metazoa > Chordata > Actinopteri > Cyprinodontiformes > Poeciliidae > Girardinus > Girardinus metallicus. The sequence continues at coordinate 6,576 of CAEGAE010027285.1, forward strand.
AGCATTTGATTTTTGATTTTCATGGGGAAAAAAAAATGTACTAATGCAGCCTGAAAACTAGCAAATAATCTAATTATATTTGGCCAATTTCATATTCACAAATGTAAATTTTTATCAGCTTTAGCATTTTTTTCTTTTACAGTTCATTAAGGAAATGAAACTATATTTATCCACTATGTCCAAAAAAAAGCTGCACATACATAATTGCTGCAGGTCATTACATATTTTTTTAATTTGTCATGTCTGCTTTCTGATTTTTTTTTTTTTTGTACCAATATTTTTGTAGAAGCCCTTGGCACACTTTAATTCACATCCTGTGTATCTCAATTAAAAGAAACATTTATCATTTTTTATCGGAAAGCAGGAATATTTTCTAGATTCTAGATAGACTGTTCAGCCACTCACCTTCCTGTCCTCCACCATGCAGCTGTAACACCTGGATATGGTGGGCAGCAGGACTCTGGGGGGCAGGTTGGTGGCCAACGTATTCCTCAGGGACGACAGACGAAGGCAGAGCTGGGAATGTGGCGACGACGATGATGAGGTTGTAGAGGACGAGCTCTCTGTGAGGCGGGTCAAGCGGCACACCTGCAGAAACAGGAAGTAGGAAGGTGAAGGTCGTCGCTCCAATCGGGACGGCCAGGTTCCAGGCGATATACCTGAAACACGATGTCCTGTAGGTACGGGCTGATGAAGTGCACCAGCGTCTCGGTGACGCGCTGCAGGGCCGTGACGGCGCTGAGCAGGTAGATCTCATTGGTCAGCAGCTCCTTCCTGTCGCTGAGCGTGTGCAGGACAGCGGGCATCAACCTGCAGGGCGAAAGGCGGTGTGGGTGAGCGGCGGAGCGGAGGAACGCTGAGCCGGCCTGTGGGTGCGACCCCGTTACCTGGGTAACTGAGCGATGGCGAGGGTCTTGAGCACGCCGACCACCTCAGCGATGCAGAGCAGAGCACTGCCCGTCACGTTCTTGTCCTCCGCCCTCGCCATGACGATGTCCACGGCCTGCTGCAGGACGGGGACGAAGACGTCTTTGTGGGCGGAGCCAAAAGTGCGACAGAGCAGCTTGAGGCTGTAGAGCGCCGTCTGCCGGTTGATGGCCTGCTCCGCCTCCTCGGACGACTTGCCGGGACTCTTCCCGACGATGCTCAGCAGGTCAGAGGTCAGCTGTAAGAGCGACGCCACCTGAGACGAGCACAAAGAAAGTCGGGGGTCAGAACAAGAAATTTATGAATTCATTGGAAGATTAGTTGTTTTATTGGACCTCTGATTGTTAATACACTAAAATCAATCAGTTCTAGTTCAATAATTTTAAATGAAACTCTGTTGCAGTGTTAGTGGCTTTTTCTGCTCTGTGGTTGTACAACGTATGTGTATTAATTGGTTTTATTTAACGCTTTCAATGTGTAATAAAAAATGAAAAAAAACTTCCCCAGACCTTCTCTGCATGATTTGGCTTCTGGAAGATTAGTCTTCTGCTTTAATTGATGAAGTGATGCGTGTCTTTTAAGGGTCTAAGGCAAGTTCAAACTCAGTTATAATTGCCAACGGGTCTCTATGGCAACACCAGGAAACGTTACCTGCTGCTCGTCCCACTGCGTGCGGTGGTGCAACTTGTTGTTGAGGAGCTCCATGGCCTTCCTCCGCACCGACGGCAACTCATTTCCCATCAGCCCCTTCATCACCGTGATGAAGGTGTCTGTGGGCAGCAGGGCGTTCACCTGGAGAGGAGTCAGGCTGTTAAAGGAAAGCTTTAAATTTAACAGGCCTAAAACATGAGAAATTTAGTCTGATTTATCTTCAGATGGTGAGAAAAAAAATGCATCAGTGTCTTTTTTTTAATTAGGTGTGTGTAAAAATTCTAAATTTGTAAAATAAAAATTTCCAAACTAGGCTTTTAATCAAACCCTGCAGTTTGAATATCAAGCACTTTCCAAACCGTGAAAATAATTAATTGAAATGTGAGCATTTTTGAGGATTTAAAGCGCCGGTGTGAACCCTGAGGGAAGGTCTTTATCGTGACGCTGACCTTGTCCAGGACTTCGTAGGCCTTGTTGAGCAGAACTCTCCAGAACTTGGCGGTGGGCTGGTCGGCATTGTCCTCCACGCAGCGAGCCACGGAGTGGATGTAGCGCAGGATCTTCTCCAGCAGCCTGCGACACACACACACACACACAAAAACAAACATACTCAGAGAAGCGTTCCCACTGGTGCTCCCACTTGTGTTCCCGAGAGCTACCCACGTCTGCTGCAGCTGCTGCAGAGAATCTTTGCTGCTGTCGCCTTCCTCCGAGACCTGAAAGCAGAAAGGAAGCTTTAGAAACGCCGTCTTCCCCGACTTGGGCGACGGATTCTTCCTTCCCACCTTCTGGATGAAGCTGCTGGAGCCGAGCAGCTGAGCCATGAAGGACACGCAGAGGAACTTAAAGTGTCGCAGCTCTTTGCCGCTGTGAGTCTCCACGCTGAAGATCAGGTCCTCCGTCTTCTCCTCCGGCTCGTCCCCCTTCTTCTTGGCCGCTCGCCGGCGAACCGCCTGCTTCGCTGCGGCTGCAACACAACACATACTTCTGACGCCAACATCTGAAAAGCTCAGACTTTTCTGCTCTACTTAACGACAAAACAGTGTAGGGTTGACATCTGTTTTTCTGTTTGCTTTTTTGATTAAACCAATTAAGAATCTGCTTGAAAGCAGCTGTTTATTTTTAGAATTTGAACCAGGTAAAGCTAAAACTATGCCTCTTAAGGAGTTCCGTGTAGAACACATCTGCAGACGAAGAAGGTCTATTTTTACCTTAAATGTAACGTTTATATTTTTTGTACAGATTTTGCTTTATTGCTGTTCTGAACATGCTTTTCTTTCAGCAAATGATCTCTTTTTGAGTCCGTGTACTCTAATTCATGATAGATCAATGACTAAGCCAATAATGTCAATTAATCGCAATTAATCAATTAATTAGCTTCAGGCCTACTGGAATTATTATTCCGAAGTGACGTGGACAGGAGCAGATTTTATAATTCCCTGCGTCTCACCTTCGTCCTTGTCGTCCGGCAGCTGCAGCAGAAAGTTGAGGATGTTGATGAGGGAGCTGAGCTGCTGGTTCACCTCGAACTGACAGCACAGGGAGACCCAGAAGTCCATGTCGCTCTCCAGAGCTGCGTCCTGCACGGAAAAAAACAAACAAACAAAAAAAAAACCCCACCCCATTTAAAAATCCAGGAACTCACACAGAACATCTCCCTAACGTTAACGGAGGGAGCCGCCGTCACCTTGTCGCCGGCGCCGCTGCTCTGCGTGGCGTGCAGCTTCAGCAGCAGCAGCATGAGGATCCACAGGAAGTGGGCGGGGCCCAGTGCCGTCAACAGCTGCCAGAGGACCGGCAGCCGCCGGTGCTCGGGCACGTGAGGCAGCGCGTCGGCGAACACGTGCATGATCCTCGTCACCACGGCGACCATGACGGGGGCGGACGAGCCGTCCGAGAGTCGGTGGGCCTGCGGAGGGGAAGAAATCAGTGCCACGTTAGACTGGGTTCTTCGTTCCTGCCGGCGGGCGGCGCCGATCTCCGAGCTCACCCGGACCAAAGCCGGGACGACCGTCTGCATCGTCTTCTCGATCACTCTGAAGCTGTAGGCGTCGTCCAGCCGCAGGATGTTGGCTCCCATGAAGGTAAAGATGGGCATGATGTTGTGGAGGACTTTCTCCTGCGGAGGGCGACACAGGAAGCTCTCTTACGTTCTTTATTTAAACAGGTATGTGCCTGTCAGAGGAGGCGGGGCTTACGGGGAAGATGGCAGCGGTGGTGCCCAGCAGCAGCAGGGCGTGGTGGTGAGTCTGGGGCACGTCGGACGACCTGATGACCTGGACCACCAGCTCCACGCTGAACTTCTCTTCGTCCAGGATGTCTGCGGAGAGCGGACGCAAAACGTGAACGCGTGTTCAGACAGGAAACTGGAAGCTCCGCCTCCTTCTCCTCCTCCTCCTCCTAACCTGCAGCCGGAGGGCCTCCGTCGGCCGACAGCCTGTTGCAGATGTTTAGCAGGCAGCTGAGGAGCATCTGCTTGGTGTACTCCATGTTTGTCTGATCGGCTGCACTCGGCTCCAGGCTCCTGGTGAGACAAACAAACCAACAGAGTAACCAATCAGAGCCTGCCGAAGGGGCGTGCCACTCCGCCCCCTTTCGTCAATCTCTACCCGTTAGGTTTTGGTTGTTTACTCGATTTCTTCAGGAACCAAATGTGACAGTCTGGAGTTTTATTTTCAAGCAATTTTGGTTTCATCACCTGTCCTATTTCATACGAATCAGCTGGAATCTGAACCCAAATAAATGGAAATATTGTCATTAGGAATACAAAATGTACTTAAAATATACCAACAATGTCAGCATTTCTGTCACTAGTTCTTTACAAATTGCATCACTTATTTAAGCAAAGTGGTTACTTTGTTGCTATCTGGCAAAATAATTAACATAGGACTACTTTCAGATACAATAAAAACATAATAAACATTTAAAATTTCTCCCCCAATGTAAAACAGGCTCAACGTAATCATTCGTCGGTTAAGTCTCCATCCTATCCAGCTTTGTTGCTAGGTGAGAAAAGGGGTTCAAGGAGATTTTGAGCTCTGATAAAAGATTTTATTTCATGATGATTTAAAAGTACGAAACAGGAAGCTGGTATTTGTTACCTGGAAAGAAGAGAGAAGAGAACAGGCACCAACACCTGGGCCCTCTTCAGCTTCTTCTTGTGCTGCAGCAGTTCCAGAATCAGTGTGACTCTCTGCCACGACACGGCACCCCCCTCTGGACACACACTGTCACTCTCTTGAGGTTTCCTGACCAGACCAAAAAAATAAGTAAAAAATCAGTAAAGCAGCTCTGAAGTCAAACAACAGAGGTCCGAACGCACAGCTCTGTGGTGCCCCAAGCTGAGATCGATATTTTCAGGCCTCAGCATGAAGCATCTACTATAAACACAAGTTGAACTACGATCGAAAGGCATAGATGGATCTCCACGGTCACCATTTTATTTTAATCCTAACGGTGTGAAAAAGTGGGGACCCCGCTGACGTGAAGAAGAGAAACAGTGGGTACCTCTGAGTCATTCTGCTCCGGCGGGTTTGTTGGACCGTGACGCTGACTTTTGGTCTGTCTGGAGGAGCGAGCTCGTTGGCGACCAGCTGAGCATCGATGGCGATCTGTTAAAAACACGTTTAAAGCGTCGACTGTTGAAAGTTTTTAAGAGAACGCCAGCTTTAACTTTCCTTTTCCTTTAGATTTTCTCACCGCTTTGAAGACGCTGCCGACCGCGTTGGCCACCAGCGCATTGCGGCCCTCCGCCAGCAGGTCGAACATCACCGACAGGAGCTTCTGCTGCACCTTCTCGTCCCCGAGGGCCGAGAAGAACGGCTTTGTGATCTGGAGACATGGACGTTGAACGTGTGTGTTAAATCCAGATTTTTAAATTCTTGTTTTATTTGGTGGACTCGGTTTGAACGTGTTTTTCGACCATAAAACCGCCAAATAAAACCTGGGTGTTTTGGATTTGTGCGTCATGCATCGGCAGTGTTCTGGCCCCCGACCTGTTCCAGAGCGAAGATCTGACAGCTGTCCACCTTCAGAGCTCTAACGAACAAATCCATGCAGTTCTCGTCCTCGGCCAGCAGGGGCGCCGACGCCTCATTGAACTTCCCCAGCACGAGCCGAAGAAGCTGGGTTTCGGACTGCAGCAGGGACGGCGTGTCGGGTCCGGTCTGTGCCAGGAGAAGCTCCAGAATGGGAAGCAGGGAGGAGAGGACGGACTGGAGGATCGGGAAATAAGAAAAATGTGAAATTAAATGGCATTAAATAAAGAAAATAACGGGCTTGGAAACCATTCGCACCTTTCCGTTGACGGAGCTCAGGGCCTCCAGCAGGGTGGTGGTGGTGTACGCCGGGCAGCGGGAGTTCAGCAGCTGCTGCAGCGCGTCCTGCAGCTTCCCCTGTTGCGACTTTGCTTTGCCAGACGAAGACTCGTCATGAAGAACGCCGAGAACCTGAAGGCAACAAATACTCGTTACTGATTTAGACGATTTAAGGGGCAGGTTCAGTCTGTTCGCACACTTTTCCCCACAAATGCACTTTTCAACCATTTTCAAGGTATGTTTTCAAACTTTTCCAGGGACCGCGTGGTTTCATACACTATTACTATTATTATTCATGTCTTACGATTGGGAAAAAGTTTTGAAAATTCTCTGTCACACACGCTGTACACTCGACTGTTGGTCTCAGTTCGGTCTGAGAACAAAACACTCATATAGCAAAAAAAAATAACCCTCAGATTTCAATAACTTTAACATCTAAAACATAATACTACCTTTATTTCAGTCACAGAGATCAATGACTCACTAATTGAGTTAATAAATGCTCGTTAAACTGAACAAATCTGTTTTTGTTAAATTAAAAACAGATTTTTTAATTTAACATTGTGTTATGGCACAATATTATTTATATTGTGTCATCACACGATATAAATAATAACTTCACTTTCAGTGAGGACTCTTTGCTCCTGGAAGTTTATTTCGGCTTTATTACAAAACTGTCCAGCTAACAATACCAAGCACCTTCAAGGACAACATACAGAAATCTAGCACCTTCCAAACCGTGAAAATCTTTGCCAAGTTTTCAAGGATTTTGTACGAATCCTGAGCGAGCCGTGTTTAGAGACAGACAAGCTCACCGTGCTCAGATACGACGCATCAGTGATGATCTCCTCTGAGGTTTTCTGTAGCCTCTCTATGATTGGGTGGAAGGGGGAGCTGCTGGCTCCCGATAGGCTCTGCAAGGTGCCGAGGGCGGCCCTCCGGACTTCCTGAACTGGAGAGCTGAGACAGCATACCAAGGACAGGAAGACTGGGGAAAGGAGACACAAAGAGAGCAGATGAAGTCCCAACAGAGATCTCCCCAACCCCCCCAAAAAAAAAATCAGACCTGCAGAGCAACCGCTCCTCACCTGGTGAGTCGGGAGCTGCCAGCTCGTTCAGCGTGGCGGCCGGCTGGACCTCCATCAGAGCCCGGCCCATGTACAGCGCTCTGGTCTGCAGGACGGCGCCCACCTTCACGTCCAGCTGATCTCCGTGGTTACTGCTGTATCCCCAGATGAGGCACAGGAACCTAAAGAGTATGGTGGGCTCCTGGAGATGAATCTGATGGAGACATGTGTAATCATTGGACTCGCGAAGCATTTAATGTGGCCCTCTGGACATCGATCAATTTTCTCCGTTTTTCTTTTTTTTTTGCGATTCCATGATCACAGAAATTCACACAAAGTCAACAGATTCCCACATTTTTTTCGAACTATCGCATAACTGTGAGTTTATGGAAAATTTTCCTCAGATGTGGTCAAACCCGTTGGGTTTACGCAACTTTTACCTCCAACCTGTAGGTGGCAGTATTTCTTACTTTCACAACTCAATGTCGAGTTCTAGTCTGTGATTGATCGTAAGCATGTAAGTCCATATGTTGCACAATTCCTTGCAAATATTTCTAAATTAGCACCACAAAATCTGTGAATTCGATTGCAAAAATTACAAAAACAATCATGAAAACCGGGAGGCACTGATCAATGTGGAAAGATGTTCAATATTATTTTATTTTAGGAAGCGCTTATCCAATGCAGAAATATTTATTCATATTTAAACAGTTTTATCCATACATTCTGGCACAAAATGAGAACGAGTTTTGACATCCCTGCTCTACACGACTCACCTGGACGAGCTGCTTCATCAGAACCCTGCAGCTGCCGGCGACCGGGCCCTCTGCGGCGCCGCCGATGATGATGCTGAAGAGGCGGCAGATCAGGCCCAGGTAGCAGCAGGTGTTGGCGTCCATCTTCTCCGGGTTCCACCAGGCCTCGCCTGCAACACCGACATGTGACTGGCCTATTCAAAGCTTTTAACTCACACCAAACATCACAGTTACAAGTGTTTTTGTTTTTTTTACCTTTAAACGAGGTGTCATGACACGTGAGCGAGGAGATAAAGTCCCTGAGCAGAGCGATCAGCACCGAGCCGAACTCCCAATCCAGACGCTGCCCCGGCTGCTGCTCGCATCGGCTCAGATAGACGCCCAGGGCTTCGGAGAAGGTGGGCGGCACCGGGACGGGACACCCGGCTTCCTGTGATGTCACAGAGGAGCAAACTGCAGTCTACGTTTCCCACAACACACCTGGACTACCTGGAGTGAGGTTGGCGCCCCCCCACCACCTCCTTCGTATTGAACCGAATTGGTTTGCGCAGCAAACATTGTCGCTTGTGCCGGTGCCGTTTCAAAAATGTTTCCAGAGGTCACCAAAGGTCAGCCAGCCAGTCCGCGTTTGCAGAATCAAACGACATAAGATGTCAATCAACTGTGCAATGATTGTGCAGCAAGTTTTGTTTTCGTTCGTGTCAATGTTTTAAAGATTTAAAAAACAAAAGGTTTTCATAACCCCTCCCCCCTCACATTAACAAAATCAAACAAAACTTATAAATCATATAATAAATTGACTGTGCTGCGTTTGTCTTGGTTAATGACTAAAATATTTGTTGCAAGGTTTACTAACACCAAATTTGACTGATTTTGCAAATGTGGAGGTGGCTGGTTGACCTTTTGTTTGTGCCGATATCTTTAAAACGATAGCGGCACAAACGAAAAGTTTTGCAAAGGTGAACGACGGTGAGGAGAGGGGGCGACTCCACTCAGCTAACTGGACTTCCTGTGAGCTAAAACTCACCTGGGCGTTGTCGCTCCGGATCACGTCCAGCAGGGGGGGCTCCAGCAGCGTGTAGACCCTCTGGGCGGTGAGCAGGTGCTGCGTCTCGCTCAGATCCCCCAGGCTGAGCAGCAGGGTCTGGGTCAGAACCACGAAGGACGGCCTCCCGCTGAGCCCGGCGCCACGCTGCTGCTCCACCAGCAGGACCAGTTTCTCCAGCTGCTCAACACAAACGCATCCGTGAACGTTCCCGTGGGAAAACCGGATTTGCAAAGAGCTCCACGCTCAGACGTGCGACTCACAGCATCCCGTTTGGAGAAGTGCTCCATGCTGGTCAGGTTCTTGGTGAGCGTGGCGACCAGACGCTGGTTGGCCATGCCTACGAAGTCAGGTTGAGCGCTCTTCTTCATCACATTCTGGAGCTCTGTTGGGAAGCAAACAAGACGTTTAAAGGTCCAAGGATTTTAAAACTTTCAAACAGGAAGTTGTCGGGTCGGTCACCTTGAGCCCAGCTCAGAGTGAGGGGGTGCTGGCTGAAGATGGAGGACCGGGCGATGGAGTGGGCGATTCCCACCTCGGACGAGGTGATCACCAGGAAGGGCAGCAGCTTCCAGCCCGTTTTCTGCAGAAACTCAGCGTCCCCCTTTCCCAGCCGGGGGTCGGACAGCAAACGCACCGCCTCCGTCAGTACGGGCATCCTGTGGGCGGCGACAAAGCATGGCTGTAACGATACATAACTTGAGACTGAAAGTGAAGTAAAATATAAAATGACTTGTTTACTAATGCCTCAATTTAAATTTGCTTTTTAATTGGTAAAAGTGTCATCTGTACTTTAGAAAAAAAAAATCATAATTCAAACTTGAGACTAAAAGTGATGTTTGAGTCGTACTGTATTTTTAGCAATAAAATGTTATGAAAAAACAAAGTGCGTTGTTTACTAGCATTTTCCCTACATCGGCTACAACGGAACGAGAAGATTTTTTATTAAATTACTTGATTGATCGTCACAATATCTGACAGATTACTCAATTACTAAACTGATTGTTTACAACAAAGTAATTTGAGTTAAGTGGTCAGCCGTCTGACGTTTTATAATCGGACAGGGAGGAATACACGCGTTTAGTTCACTGACCACAGCTGGGCTGGTGGATTAACTCTTTGCAGCAGGGACAGAAGCCATGACACCACATCCTCTGGGTCCAAAACATCCAGCAGCATCTGCAAAAAAAAACACCCCCAAAAAAAAACAACTACAGTGAGCACGGGCACAGCACAGTGATGGACTGAAGAGGGACTTATCCCACTGACCTGCAGGAGCCTGAGAGCGGCAGTGACCACTGCTGGAACGTCGTCGTTCAGGCGCTCCGCGACGGCATCTCTCAGGAACGTTTCATCCAAGCTCTGCCGCTGTTCGAAGGAGGCGCAAGACGGTGAGGCATCGTGAAATCCTCCTCGCCGTTTATTTTTAATACATATTCCAGCTGTACCTGCTCAGACGTGATGATGGTCATCAGATGATCCACGGCCGCCACTCGGACCGAAGGCTGCGGGTGTTTCAGACTTAGGAGCAGCGACGTTTCTGTGTCGTCTAAAATCTGATGGAGATTGTCAGAAAGGAAGTGAAAACAAGTTTTTCTCTCCGTGAGAATCGGAATTTATCTACGCTGGTCTGTGTATTTTTTTTTTTTACCTGGAATTTCCAGCTGCTTATGGACAGAGTCAGGAACTGGTGGAAGAGATGTTTCTGCTGCGGGTCGCCGCTGTCGGTCACATGACCAGCGAGGACAGCGTCCAGCGCTCGGCAGTACCTGGACTCAAACAGTCGAACCACAGGCAGCAGGCGCCGGTCGAAGGACGACATGTCCTCAGCAGAGCGCTCGGTTTGATTCAGATACTCTTCCAGGAGGAGACTGCAGTAGAAACAAAAACAGGTCAAATAATGTTGAGAGTTCTAAAATTAGCCCTCTTAGGGGTCAGGGTCTGATTGAAGAAGTCTCTTCTGGTTCTAAATCTTCCATCTAAAAATATATCAAACAGATCGTATTTAGTAGAAGCTACTGCTAATGCTCTGCACCAATGTGGTGTTTAATGGAAGCTTCAATGATGATATTGTATTGTTATGCAAGAACATTCTGGAGGGATATGACTAACATTTTTCAGTAAAAACATTTGAAAACTACTTTAACACATAAGGCTATTTTATTGGGAATGGAAAATATTTTTATTATATATGGTAGGTAGCATGTTCACACCTCCAAACATCTGAAACAAAAAGATTTTCTTATATCCAATTACGGGGCGACCGTGGCTCTGTGGATAGAGCGGTCGTCTTGGGATCGGAAGGTTGTAGGTTCGATTTCAGCTTCCTCCTACCTGCATATCGGTGTATATGCAGGTCCGTTTACCATTTATACATTGAATTCTTAATGACGAGTTTGAATATTTAAGGCATTCAAATTACATCAGACCTTGATAAAACGCTAGTGTAAAAGGGCATTAGTGCAAGACCAAGAAATAGGAGCCTTACCGAGCCACAGTTCGCTCCAAGTCTTTGGTCAGGGGGACAGATTTCAGGATGGACTCCAGCACGTTGCATCTGTCTGCCCCTTTCTCATCTGTTACAGAGATCACCTGTTAAACTCTGACCCCATTAATGACATGGCTACACCGATGACGCCTAAAATGAGTCTCACCTGAGCTGCTGCAGAACAAACCGCGGACCAGTTGAGGCAGCATGTACGCCAGCAGAGGGCCGACATCGTGGCTCGCCGCCATGACCTGCAGCGTGGAAACCAGCGCTGGCATCGAGCACAGACTCTTGAGCGCCCTAAGCACAAAAGCAACACGTAGTTAAGGAGAGACCACACCTGCACTGAGCACAACAATCAACACCCGAACCACCTCTGGGGTACCTGGGACCGACCGAGCCCTCCTTCTGGTGCTGCAGCAGCACGGTGAGGCAGCCCAGACCCTCTTTGGCCAGAACGGGCTCTTTGCGCAGAGACTTGCTGACGTGCACGGCGAGGCTGTCGACCAGACTGGCCTCCATCACCACCTTCACCGCCAGCTGGCACACGATCATGTAGGTGGCGGCTTTGTAGTCCGACAGCGACGACTTGAGACCCTGAAGAGACGACCAGGCAACAAACGGTCCCGATCTCAGTTAACCTGCTCAGCTGAGACGTCTTATTTCTTTAACAATGACATCATATCCTGAGACGGAGTGAGTTAGCGAACAGAAGAGCGCCACCTGGCTGAGACCGGTTCATTAAAACAGGACCACAGTTCCGGTCAGACATTTTTACCCACTCCTAATTTTTATTTTTATTTTTTTTTACATATATTTAAATGTATTCTCATATTCTATTATTTATTCTACTATATTAGCTACTATAATATTATTTAGTAGCTCTGCTGCCCTGGACCTGAGAAGCTATTTTTACTTGTCATGTCAAGTGGTTTAAATCTCAATAAAAGTCAGTCTGAGTCTTAGCGTGCTAGCATGTTGCTGTGACCAAACGGCTGAATCCTTGTTTCATTTGACCTTTGACCTAATTTAAATTTTTCCTTTGATCTTTAAATACTTTCTCAGTCTAATAAGTACAGGAAAATAAATAATTTTTCACCTTGTAAAGTAAAAACTACCATCTCCACTCAATCATGATCACTAACCAGAAGGGAAACACAATATATCGGCACTAGCATCAGTATATCAGCCGATAGTAGCTGTCTTTTAACATACTGATATCGATCAAATAAATAAAACTGGACCAGTATTACCAACCAATGTTTATTTTAATCTTGTTACCATTTGTTTCTGGTTGTATTTTTCCCCTCAAAAGGTGTCAAAACTGTAGAGAAATATGTAATAACATCCGAAAATATCGGTAACCAGGCATAACAGGTATTTTAATATTGGATATCAATATGGGCTCAAATTTTCATATCTGTGCATCCCTACCAACAAGAACGTTGGTCGCCTTGAATTGTAAGAACAAAAACCCTTCTAGAACTTTCAGCAGCACTTAATAACAGAAATAGATGAATTTATCCATGTCTGGAGCACAAAGCATTCCACAACACAACACTCATGTCAAGAACAAGAGGATGGAAACGCATGCAGCTGTGCTCCTCCTTTAAAAAAAAGGGAGCAAAATCTGACTGTGTGTTTAGTTTTTTTACCATCTGGACATATGGTAGCAGTTTGGCGATGATGGCGTCAGAAATCTTGTCCACAGCGTCCAGAGCGGGGACGATGGTGCAGGCGTAGAAAGAGAAGATGACTCGGAGCTGAGAGAAGCTTTCAGAGTGTCCAGAGTAAGCCTGAGGAGGAGAACGGAGACCTGTTGGAGCTGGTTGTTTATCGGAAGGACAAACCTCTGCTCTTTCAGAGGCAACGCGTGTCGGTGAGGTCACCTGGATGGACCGCGTCACCAGGGTGCAGATGAAGTCCATGAAGCTCAGGTCTGAGTAGCAGTGTGTGATCAGAGTCCCTCTAGAGAGTGGCACGCCCGGTTTCTGCAACGTCAAGATGTTTTCAATGCACACAGAGCAGAACCAGAACCAGAGAGATTGTCGGAGGATGGATCCGGACCTGTAAGCACCGCAGCCAGTTCCAGCGGTTGGTGGCTTCTTTGAGATTCAGCAGCTGCACGACTCGGACGAACAGGTTGGTGTCGTGGTACGGCAGCGCGCAGGCCAGCAGGCTGTCGGGGTTATACAGCTGGACGTGGAAGCTGGACGACACAACAGCAGCGTGAGTCCGGAACGTCTTAACCTCTACCTCATCAGCGAGTCGACAACGGGTCAGAACCAGGGGTTGGATAAGAACCCGAAGTGTTCCGATCAGAAACTCTGCTAGAAGCTTTATGATATGTTTTACTAAAACTAAGACATATCACAACCTAAGCTTGGAATATGCAGCAGGTTAAAATTGTGCACTGTACCTTTAAGAGCACCAAAGCGGACCAATCCTGCCAAAAATGGCAATAATTAAGTAAATTAAGACATATATTTACTCATCTCCGAATATATTTATTTATTTACAGTTTTATTTTCTCATTTATTTATTTAATTACATGTAGTCGATTTTGGCAGGATCAGTCCCCCGTATGCGAGATCAGCTTTTAGTAAATAAAAAATCTGACACAAACTCAAAACTTCCACATGACTTGATTATGAAGATTATGAGATGGAACAGTCCTGGCTGCTTTCAGCTTTGCTATGAAGACGCTGCAAATATTCCAACTACTTTAGCAAAAAAAAAATGAAAGTTTGTTGTTCTAGTTGTCAGTGGGAACACCAGTAACAAATGTTGTATTCTTCTGTGTCAAAACGGAGAAATACATTCGGAGACTTATGTTGTAAAAGCACCAAAAACTGTAAAAAAAATTGTTAAAAAGTCAAAGTTTGGCGTCTGCTCCGAGGAAACGACTGACTCAGGTGTGATGTGAAGCAGAGCGACATACCGGTGAACCAGCCACTCGATGCACTTGTGAGCTGGCTTCAGCAGGAAGTACGGGCAGAGCCGCGTGAGGAAGAGCGAGATTCCGGCGTCCAGCTTCTCGTTGACCTCTTTGGACTGGACGCTGCGCTCCAGCGTCATGGAGGCGGGGCTGAACAGGGTGTCGTGAAACTCCAGGAAAGCCGGCTCGATTCCCAGCAGCTCCTCCAGCCCCGTGCAGCCTGGAAAAGAGCGGAGAGCAGGGGAGCTGTTAAGAGGGAGAACGGGCAGCGGTTCCGTGTCTGGCTCAGGCTCAGACTCACCGAGGGCGTAGAAGGTGCTCCTGTCCATGGTGGCAGCATCTTTGGGATCAAAGAGCAGCGAGACGACATCTTTACGCCTCAGCAGGTTGGGATCGCTCTGAGGCAGCGCGAGCCTCTTCAGCTGGAGAGCCAAGGACGTCATGATGGCTTCCGATCTGGAGGAGACACAAAACATCATCACACAGTCACATAAAACTGAGCTTCAGTTCAACACACTTCATTTGAATGTTTTAGAAGCTGTAGGTCAGTGAATATGAATGCATGCCACACATTTCAGAGTTTTATTTGTAAGAAATTTAAAAAACACACACGTTTCTTCCACTTCACAACTCCCCTAGTCTAACATTTTATTATCAAGCCAGGAGTGAAACTGACTAGATTTTTCCTTTTTCTATTTTTATGTGGGTAAGGAAAGGGGGAACAACTTAGTGGGTTTAGTACACAGCTGGACGGAAAAAAGAAAAAACAACACATAAACAATAATGTGTTGATTATTTGAATTTTATTATTTAGCCGGTAACAGGATACTATGAACGTAACTTCACGGTCTAGTTTCACATTAATCAGACATGATTTTTGTCCAGTGCGTTTAATAAATCAAATAATCCTCTCAATTACGTCTGAAGCATCTCTAATCAGTAAAAAAAAAAAATAAAATAAAAATCACCCATTAACCCGTTTAATTCTGTATAGCTCGGCGTACACACAGAGAGAAGCTTGTGCTCCTTACTGTCTGTTTATCTCCGGACTGTAAATAATAACTGATCACTTTAATCAGCGTTGTGGGATTTAAAGGTTACCTGTTGTCAGATAAACTAATACACACACTAACAACATAAATCAAAAAAACTTTACGGACATATCAGCACCTACCGAAGCGACAAGGAGCCCCCAAAACACACACGTGCAACAGTGTCTGCGCCGGAAACGTCTCTCTACATCCGGTTCACCAAGCTAGCAAAGTTTGATGGAAAGATGGCTCACTCCAAACAAATACTATCTTCGTCTGAGGCTTTGACGTGTAGAGATTAAATCACGCTTTTTGTTTACTTCCAGCAACACATCACATATATTATTTATATTTTATAAATATTATTTATATGTAACATTTACTCCATTCAATATTCCATAGTTGGTCAAGAATGTGACATTGTCACGATAACAACTGATGTAATGGTTTACGAAGTGTTAAATGTCATAAAGTGTTAAATTTTCTTTAGTGTAAAAACGTGCATAACAAGTGGTAATGTTCTGCACTGGCCACATATTTTTAAGATTTAAATATTTAATAAAAGCTATAGATGAGATTTGCCTGCCTGCGTAATTTCAATAGGTGTGAGCTATCTTAAGGTATATATACGATCTTTGGGTATCCAGGAGCTGATACTGTATCCTGGCACACGGGGGCGATGATAAGACTAGTAGTTATAAAAACAGCAGCTTTTACGGTGCTGAATCGATGACTGACTGAGTTAAATTCACTGTCATCTCATATTTTCAGATGATTCACCCTGAAAATGGGCTTTAGCAGCCTATTTGACCAGTCCGAGTTCTAACCGCTATTCATTTGTTATGAAAATCTGTGTTCTCCTGTCTTGGTTTAGCTAGCAGCCGTTCTGATCCGCTCAGTTTTCGTTTTTTTCCGAAAGTTTCGTGGCTCGACTGAAGGTAAAACTATTCTGTCGCTTTATTTTAATTTTATTTTGTAAGAACTTTACATGTTTTGTGTTATTTTTCTTTACTATCTTCCCTCAAAAGCAAAGAGGCTAATATTTTCTAACAGTTTGTTTTTCGCGGGGCTCCGCCCTCTTCTAGATATGATTGGCTCGTTTCTACATCAGTTTCTCGTTCTCCACGCTGATTGGCTGGAAGATGACCGTTTTAATTAAATCACCTTGTGTCGGTTTAAGCTACAGGGAAAAAGACACAAATGTCTGAAATAGAACTTATAAATATTCCAGAGACATATGGATAATAACGATCCAGCCTGATCTTTATTTTAAAAGTGGATCTATTCTTTTCACAGAAATCTTGAAAACTTATTTACTACTTGTAATTTAGAGACTCGTGTCAAATAATCAATTTAAACGTTGATATTTAACATTAGCAAAACCTATTTAGGAAAAAAAAAAAAATCTCTGGAACCAAAAACTTTTTAACAATTATATAAACAGGCACTCCAGTTTTTCACTTGTTTTTTTTTTATCAGAGCAATTTGTGTTGTTGAATCTTTGGCTCCTCGATTTTAACAATCATTTCTAATGTGAGCGTTAAAACAAACATTGAGGCCTTTCTTTTTTGTTTAGAAAACTTGGTCCTAAAAAGTATTTCTTCAGGATAAATTGTCTTAAATTCTCTGAACCTTTTAAATGTTTGTTTCCATGCTAAGATTCAAGATTGTTTTTCCATTCTTTTAGACAATATTCAAGAGTAATTATTTTATTTGGATCATGCCTTTGTAGTTTTTACTTGAATGATTTTCCTTTAACTAGAAGGTATGCAAGTTTACCTTCTCGTCCCTCATTTTTCTTCTTCTTTGCAGTTTTTTTGTTGTAACTTTATTGATGTGTTGGGTTCAGCATCAAAGACAAAAAAAAAAACAAACAAAAAAAAAACACAATTCAGGTTTAGCAATTATCTCTGCTGATTTTTGTTGTTCATTTTAACTTGTCACTCAACTGTTTGCCATATTATTATTACTGTCCAGTTTTCATCTCCTGACTCGGGCATCTATATTTTTCTTGTTGTGATCCAGGCTCATCTTTTGAAGTGGTCTTAATTGTTGTAGAGGTCTTTTAAAGTTTTTCTTTGGGACTTCAGCAGCTTTTTCACTCAGGCTTTCCCTGTTGGAGTCCTTCCTCCTGACCTGTGTGTGTTTGTGGGCGGAGTCTAATCAGCTCAACGGCCCCTGACAGGTCCAGGAAGTGTCTGGCAGGTTAAAGGCGAAGTTGACCCGCTGCAGCACACACACAGCATGTCATTATTCATCTGTGTGGTTCTGTGATGTGTGAGTTGCAATGTGTATGTGCGTGTCTCTTGTAATGGGGGAGGAAGACGAAGAGCTGCAGAGCTGGGGCTGGACTGACCTGTGTGTATCCTCCACTCCTCGCGTGTCTGTATGTAGGTCAGAGTGTGAGATCAGGTTGAAGGGACTTGTTGTAGTCGGGCCGAGGCTGATCAGTGCTCGAACCCGGTCTCTGATCAGAACTGCTGGGGGTGTTTTTGAAAATACAGCGATCAGATTTTCAGATTAAAGGGGTTTCAGCTGCAAACTCTTGAGAGTCTGGTGCCAAAGAGACTCACCTTTTCTGACTGGTAAATTATCTGTAAATAGGCACATAGAAGCAGCAGGAGTAAACCAGGCCATTTAAAAAAAAAAAATCAGTTTTATTACGTCACACACAAACGCACATGACAGTGTGTTTTACAGTTAATATTTAAAATCTTTTAAAATGAATTACAGAATATATGCAGTTGATATTTAATCTTTTTAATCAATTATTTAAAATTCGTTAGTGATTTTTTTTTTTTTTTTTTTTTTGAAGTAAAAAGTATTTTAGTTCAGTTAAGATAATGACTGGTGGGCAATGTGGGCTTTGAAATTTATCGTGATATTTTCTGCTACGTTTATTTGTGACAATGAAAATTATTAAAAAAATAACTATTTACTACCTCTTGTTACAGGGTAACTGTATGGCTGCGACTGCATGGCACCACAAACATAAGAACCGTCTATTAAAAACATTCCCATTTGAAACGAGTTTCTCTAGGGCGGCACTGACGACTTCCACTTGGGACGAAATGAGATTTATCTAATTAAACTGCACAGCAGCTGCATTTAATTATCTTTTTGAATTCACTGCTTTTTATTGATGCTTTTGTGGAACAAACAGTAAAAACAAAAAAGGAAAAGTAACATTTACAATTATGCTGTCATTTTTTTTTTCTTTTCAACATTAATTGAAATTTGTCGAGACGATAAACCGAAATTTGTCACGATAAATGATAAGCGATACGATAAATGGCCGCCCCTTCACAGAACTGCTCCTTTAGCTTGAGTTTTCAATCACCGTCAGGATTCCTGTTTCCAGTTGTCAGACCACCTCTCTTGACTCTTTCTACCTTTTTCCTCCTCAGCTCCTGCTACTCCTCATTGCCGTCGGACTCCGAGCAGGAGCAGTGGACCCCCTCCTCCCTCATGTCCAGGCGCAGCCTGCGGCTCGACGATGGCCTGCTGGACCGCCGCCCTCCGCCTCGCGGCAGCGCCTCCCTCGTCGTGGGCGGAGCCTGCTGGAGGAGCGGCGGGCCCCATCGCTCCCAGCGGCATTCGGCCTCTTGCTCGGAGTCGCTCCTTGTCGGCTCTCCTCAGAAAGCCGTCGGCCAGTTCCTCCACAACAGCAGTGTCAACAGCGTGGCGTCGGACGCCTCCCTGATCTCTTCCCTGCTGGACGAGTCCTCCATCCAGGAGAGCACGCTGGTCGAATCCTTCTGGGGTAATCCTGCTGCCTCCTCTTTGACGTCTTCATCATCATAAATCTGGACCGCGTTTAACTCTCTGCTCCTCCTCCTCCTCCTCCTCCTCCTCAGGTTTGGACCAGGATGCAGATCCTAAAGGTAGATTCCTGCTCGGATCAGAAACTCAAACTTCCTTCATCATTTGAGCTTGAGTTGCAAAAACAGATTCCTCTCCGCTGAAAAAAAAAAAAAAGTTGCTGCTGGCTCATCTGGCATGTCTCTTCCTCTCTCTCTGTTTCTCAGAAAGCACTATTATAGCCAGTGAGAGCACCACTCTGATTGGTTCACACAGTGTTTGCGCCAAACACTCTGACCAGGCGCTCAGCAGGATTTGCTGTAAAGACTGCGACTGTCCGAGCGCGCCAAAATCTGACCAGGAAACCAAGACGGAAGCGTCTACCATCTACTACAGAGGTCGCAGGAACAGGGCAGGTGAGAGGGCGGGGCTTCCTCTTCTTGCAGTCTTTGACTTTACTTGAAGTAGTTGTCGCATTCTCATTTAAAATAAATTGGGTAGGTACTATTGAAAGTTTGTCTATATAGCACCATTCACAGAAAAAAAAAACCCCAATCAGTCATGCTAATATTAAAACATTTGCATAACAGTGTCATTAGATGATATTTAAATAAATCCAGACTCAAGTCAAGGTAACAAAATCAGATCATTCTACAGTTTAGGAGTAGCTTTATATCTGGCCCTTGGAACTAAAAGTAGAATTTGATAGAAGGTCCTTTGGGTTGAGCTGGAGTTATTTTATTTAAACCCCCAGAAGTTAACGTCAGGATTTAAAAATGAATACTTAACAGTAACGTTAACAGGTACCAGTTCAACACGTGCGTAGGCTTGTGACAGTAACGCGTTGTGATGGTAACAACGTTATTCAATAAACAATAATGTTGTTTTGAGGCAACTTTCAAGTAATATTTTGATAATACGAGTTTGCCCTCTGGCAGACCAATAAACTTAACAAGTAACACCAAACACTGCAACGGGAAGATATTTTAAATATCCAAAATAAATCGCAACCAAAAACGACAACAAAAATACTGAAATTAAAAACCACTTATTGCCAAAACTATGGATAAAATATATTTATTTCTGGCTTGTCTCTGTAAACAAAATTGCCCTTTTGAAAAATACTAATCTTCACAGTGGAAATTATGTAACTCCTTTTAATTTATTATGCAGTTAATTAATTGCTTATTGCGACAGGCGCTATGCAAGTTCCACCAGTTGATGAGGTGAAATTTGCATCCATGTTCTGTTTAAACACTCCTCTGTGTTTTAAAGTTGAGACTTTTCCATAGTGATTTTCCCCTCTGAAGGTTTGGAGTAAATCGTGTTGCTGCAGGGCTTTCGTGTTTTGTATAAGTCGGTATGTAAATCGGCTTCCCGCCTTGCCGCTGTGAGAAAGGCTGAACTGAAGCCACCGCAGCACTCCCGCTTCATCTTGTTTGACTCGGCTCTTCCAGATGTGCTGCAGCTGTGGCTGGCCTCCTCCCGGCCGTTTGTCAGCAGAGCCGCAGCCCGCTGCGCGTCTGCGCTGCAGCTCACCTGGCAGGCCTTCCAGCCCTCCTCGCGTTCACAGCCCAACAGGCGCGGAGGTAAAGAATGTCTGAAGGTGATGGGTCTCGCAGGTGTACTGCTCCTCTTCCTCACCCATTCTGGTGTTCAGCCGGTGGAGGGGGTGGAAACACTCAGCTTACTCTAAAACCCAACAAATCACTGGGCTCAGGCATTCACTTTGGCTGTTTCCCCGGTGAAATGCAAATCGTGGCTACACCTGCAGCCACTCCCGACCTCAGAAGACGCGCACGTCGTTGACGTCTCTGAGGTCTCTGTTCCCTGTGCTGCAGCTCGGTCCAGGGACAGCGGAGTCATGGCTCTGAAGGAAGCCAACCCGGAGGAGCTTCATCCCGTCGGATCGCTGTGTGAGTCAAACGGGTCCGAGCACCTGCAGCTGCGGGATCGCACGCACTCAGAAGGTTCTCTGTTAAACTCTGCAGGACGTCGCACAGTCAGGACAAGAGGTCTGCAGGAATCAACTGTTCTGGAAGCTAAATACTACAGAGTAGTTTTTAATGGAGGGAAAAACATATCGATATCACTTGGCAGTTTTATTCTGGGGAAAAAAAAAACCCTTCTTTTTAAACCGAAGTCCAAAGTGGAATGCTGGAATTGTTTCAGATGAGGTCTTATGCTAACAGTCACTGTTTTCTCTCACTTCATAAATGATCCGGACATTTTGTAATTTCTTCTGAAAACATGTTTTTGAGGGTTTCATGATTTATAACCTTCAGCATCTTTCTGGCTCACCACTCTCCTTTGCAGAAGTTGAGGAGTTAGTTTAAATTTTTTATTTCCTGCAAAACTGTATTGTGCGTTTGGGGTTGCAGTTCTGTTGGCACACCCACACATCTGTGTTCGACCATCTGACCCAAACCAAACATGTACCCCTCCAATGAAAGGATATTGAGGAAGTTAAGGAATGACCTGGGAACCACCAAGGCGCAAGCCTGGCTAGAGCTGGAAACGCCACCTTCATGTACCGCAGGGGATGCAGGTCCAGAAACGGGGTTTCCACGCATCATTAAACAGTCTTAAATTCATGCATCTAAAATTAAGGCCTTAAAATGCCTTGTATTCACTGAAAGACAATAAGCTGTATTTAAATATTTCAATCGCAGGTCTTAAATTTTGTTGTGTCAGTACTATTTAGTCTCATGCACTATGTAGTTTACTTCTTTTCCCCTCCACTACGTTCTGTGACTAGCTAAGCCTAACTAGCCAGGCTAATGCTAGCTCACTTTTATACATCCATTATAGGTAAGTGCAAATTTATATTCGTCTACACCATTGGTTCACACCTGTTGTCAACCCATGTAATTTAGTTTTGCACAATTTTTCTTTTGTGCATTTTTGTCGCGATGGAGTTCTTCAATCCCATTCATAATGATCTTAAAAGGTTTTAAATTTGAGTCGCTGAAACCTGCATAAACCCCGAAACGATTCTGCTCCACAATACAAAAAAGCAAGGTTGGTCAGAGTCAATTTAAGACCCTTAAACCATGCCACACTGTATTGGCTGCCAAGCGTGGTGTTGGCCGGATCACGCTGAAATGATGTAGGAGGCGGGGCTACCTTCAAATCTAAAACTTCAGCTCCGGTAAACGGCTAGATGGTTGAAACTTGGACACAGTTGGGTGTTCCAGCAGATCTAGGCTGGCAGGCTAACATTAGCTTCTGCAATGGCCTATCCAAAGCTCCAGCATTACCCCTGCTGAATAATAATAGAAAATCGACAGTAAATTTAAACTTGTGAATCAAGTTCTTGTTTTTGAGAATTGTTGCTGCTCCATGTTGGATAAAAGAATCCGCATGAATAAAACCCCAAATGACATTTCTCCGTGTTTGTCGCTTTAACGCGTTGTCGACGTCAACAGGTGACGACTGTAAGGAGAAGCAGCGCTCCCAGCTGGACATCTCCTCCTCTCCGTCATCCTCCTCCTCTTGGTCTGCCAGTCTGTTGGAATTCATGTGCAGCGCCGCAGTTTTCACAGGTTCACTCAGTAAAACCGGCAGCGGGAGCTGCGGACGACGTTCAGAGCAGCTGCTCAAACAGGAACTCCGTTTCTGATTTATTAATTAACAGAAGTGTTTCAGTTTAAGCAGCTGCAGCTGACACAGCCGGAGTATTTCTATAAAAGCGTCCTAATCTCTGTGAATATCACTCTGATTCAGTTTGACTAACGTTTGCCTCTGCAGCTGCAGCTCTGTGGCTTCTTACCCAGCTGGTTTTCTCTGCTTCACTGAGAGGCGGACACTCTGCAGGTTACAGTCGCCATGTGTGTCGTTTGCTTCCTTAGCTAGATGTCTGTAGGTGGTGTTAGAAGACCCCCACTCTGATCTTCCTTGTAGTGGTCCTGCGGTGTATGTGTTTTTTGAAATAAGATGCACCAGAATCACACTTTGGATCAGTTTCCACCTCTCAAACATCAGCCACATTTACGCAGTCTGAATCGCAGCAACAAAGATTAAAGTCTTTCATAATTCCTGCAATCGAAGAGCTTTTCGTAGGCATTGCGGGGTGGAGTTTGTGCATCTTGTTTTAAGTGTTTAGCAGAACTTTATTGACGTTGAATCTCGTCTCCTTTAACTCGACCTGCAGCTGATCCTGGATCTGTTTGTGTCCTCAGGCTGCATGTTCAGATGGATCAACAGACAATTGAGTCACATAAGCTCGTCCTCCCGCTTAAGCAAGTAAGATGTTTCTGTGCATCCCATCAGCATCTAGAGGAGTTTGATTAAACCATAAGCGTTTCTTCTTCTACTACGATCATAAAGATCATAAAACTCAATGTTAATACAGTGGTTTTTGTTTAGTGGGCTAATCTTGGGTCCATAATTTCATGTAAAATAATATAATGTATGGTGGCAAAAGGAAAGTTCAGGCTTCAGGAAAACGTTAAAAAAAAAAAAAACAGACAAGCCATTGCTTCTTTTTCAGAATTAAAAACAATTTAATTTAAGATGAGACTGAGCTGATTTCAAATGTTTTGTCTTGTTTTCTCCCTAGGCTCCTCATCGTACTCCTGCTCCTCCTCCTCTTCAGTAAGTTGTACTTTTAGGAAATCCAGATTCAGCTGCTGCTTAAATAATTGTCCCATTTCTCCTGAAACAGAAAAAGAAATGTGGGCATCTTAGCTAGTTTTACTTAATGCTAACCGATCTCTGAACTTAGTTGATTACCTGATTTGGTGTGAATCGATCACGTCTTTGTTTTCTTAGCATCACAATTGTTTTTAGGGTAGCTGTTGTTTCCTTGGAGCTGAACATGAATAAGGATAAGGATCCAGATAAAATACTGCTTCTATGTTTTTCCCATCAGGTTTGTCGTGGTACCGTCCAGCTGGTATCTACTCGCTCCTTTTGGGGATCAACATTGCGGCTATCCCAGGTCTGTCCTCAGTCCACAGCTTCTTGCCTCTTCAGAGCCAGTCAGCAGAGGGCGCTGCAGAGGCGTTGGGCCAAAGTCACCCTCCGTCAGCTGAAATCTTGCCACAGGTATCTGGTCAGGAAAGAAAAATAATCCTAATGTTCAACTTAGGAATGCAAACAAGTAATATATTTACTATTAATTATCAGGTAACGGTTTTAAATTAAAATTGGAACCGTTTTATTAACTGATGTCTGCGTAGAGATTTTTGTGTTGTAGTGTGGCCTCCATCCAGAAGAGGGTGCCGCCGGTCGTTCTTAATCAGAGTCAGTTCACATAGGAATAAAGATGGCGGGGCCATGTCAGAATGGGAAAGAGAAGCGGTCTAAACGGAGTCCGGTGTGAGATACAAAATGCTCTTTATGCAGATTTGTTTTGAAATGTAAACACTCGAGGAGCAGCGTCAGCTTCGGTTGTTCGGTCCTTTTGATACAAGAGAAACTCAGGATTTTAAGAAAGTGGAAGCTTATTGATTAATCATTAGTTTATCGATTAAAATCAGTTAACTTCAGATTAACTCATTAATCCATAACTTGCATCCCTTCAGCTTTTAAAGCAAACCTCTGTGTTCGGTCATATTTTCCACCAGGAGGTTCCGTCACCAGCTCCGTCACCAGCTCCACCAGCAGGGATGGATTCTGAGCAGCTTGTACAGATGGAGCAGAGTCTGAGGGCGCTGT
Source organism: Girardinus metallicus (assembly GCA_903067095.1). Taxonomy (NCBI): domain Eukaryota; kingdom Metazoa; phylum Chordata; class Actinopteri; order Cyprinodontiformes; family Poeciliidae; genus Girardinus; species Girardinus metallicus. The sequence continues at coordinate 31,256 of CAEGAE010027285.1, forward strand.
GGGAGGGGATGGAGGCCGCAGGGCGACGGGCGGAGGAGAGTCACAAGGAGCTGCTTCAGCTCTACACCGACCTTCGTCAGCAGGCGTCCGGGCCCCAGCGCAGCGAGCACGACATGGAGCTGTGGATGAGGGGCCTGATGGAGCAGCAGCTGTCTCTGCTACGAAGACGACTCAACGAAGAGAGACGGCTGAGGGAGCAGGTTGTAAACGCCACCTCCAGTCACCAGCTTAACATTTCTGCTGATTGAAAAGATTCTTCATATTTTGGCATTATGGCTTGGTGATAAATTGACTTTTTTCAATTAAATCAAACTTCTGGTTTTTGAAGATTTACATTTTTAGAAAATCTGGATTATTATTATTTTTTCTTTTTTCACCAATGCACTTCATGGGTTTTCATAGTTCCGAGCGATGAAAACCACCCCGAAAGCCTCCATATTGTTTGACAATCTGGTTTTGAAGCTTCTAATTACTTGGACTTACAACACTATGATGGTCAGGTTAAGATTTTCTTCAAGAACACAGTTGTAGCAATACGAGAATAAAGTCATAATTTTGCCAATTCTACTGGACGTTCTTCCAGTAGAATTGCGTCTTTATTCTGCTTATACTACAACCGTGTCGTGACTAAACAAAGATCCTTGAAGCCACTCCCTGATACTCCATTAGTACAACTGAACTTTTTGACAATGTTTTCTCTCAACTGTAATTTCTACTTTAGAAAAGAATATGAGGGCGAAAAAAAAAAAGTTTGTTAAAATCTAATCTGGCATGAGAAAAATGTGAGATTTTTATTTTTAAGTCATATCGTTTGAAATGCTTTGAAACTGTATCACTTGTGTCTCTGACGACCAAAACCCGAAGAGATTTTAGGAGTTTTTTCTTTTTTAAGTTTCCATGAATTCTGACAGCGAACATAGTCTTTAGATTTATTATTCAATAAAACATTAACATTTTACACAGACTAAGACTGAAGCCTTCAGAATGAAGACCTGAAACTGAGTTTTCTTTTGTTTGTGTGTGTGTGTGTGTGTGTGGGGGGGGGTGTGTGCGTAGATGCGACAGCAGGATCTGTTGCTGCTGAAGACTCAGGCGTCCCGTCTGGATCAGCTGCAGCTGCAGCTGGAGCAGGTCACAGCCAGGAGTCGGGTAAGTCTTAAGGTCCGGCTCACATGGTCACACAGGAACAAATCTGAATCGGTCTAATCTCGGCAATTTGTTGTTATACAGGAGCTGCAGGGAAGAAATGAAGCTGACACAGCGCCCCCTGCTGCTCTTCCAGACACTTCCAGGTAGCTTTTCATCCTCCTTAAATGTACATCCTTAAAAGATGAAGGCCTTTAAAACATCTTAAGTTCTAGGCATTTTATCTTAACTATTTAATCTAGTGTACTCTATGTATTTTTGTAATGTGTTTTTTTTTTCTCATGGGACTGTTTTTGTCAGGCAAATGCTTGAGTCGCCCTCACATCTTCATTCGTTTTATGACACAAGACAGTCGAAGCTACCGCTAACTAGTTGGTAACGTCGAAGAAGATCTGTTCCTGTCCTTTCTCCTGTATTTTCTCGCAAGACATTTGTACATTTACCTCCCAAAAAATTTCTCTAACATACCAAATCTGTTTTGGTTTGTTAGTTTTATTAGTTGCCTAATTTTATTAGTTGCGAAACATCATGTACATTAATCAAAATGTTCAAATCAGAAATCTTGCTTCTCATTCTTTAAAGAGGAATTCAACCATTACTGGGACACTCCTGTATTCAAAAACTAGCAAAGCCAACTGGTAACAAAAATGTTGGTGTACCCACTTCAATGTTTTTGTAAAGTAACTTCTCAACCCCGTTATTAGTAATCAATAAAAATAAAATGTATAAAAGATAAAAAAAGAGCTGCTACTATTCCCTTGCTAGCTAGCTTTTATGCATCTGTCGTGAGTAAGTACAAATTTATCACCAGTTTGTACATTTCTGTGGCGATGTAGGTCTTGCATTCCATTCATAATGGTTTTAAAAAGGCTTACGTCTGAAATTCAATTTGGTGAAACCTGCAGAAACCCTGTTTAATCCTGTTGCAACTCATTTCGGACCTAAAGTATACATTTTCTCTCAACAGCTCCGGGGTAGACAAACCGTCCCAGGATGCTTTGCAGGCAGACGTTTCTCGGTTGGAGGAGGATCTGGTGGACGTGAAGCAGGACGTGGTCGGTCTGTCCGGGTGTCAGGATGGCTGGCAGAAGCTGGACACAATCCAGCAGACGGTGACGGGATGCAACACTGAGAGCTCACTTTTCACAATAAAAGCCTTTCTGTGAAGCGTTTCTAACTCAAAGCTTTCCCCCGCAGATTTCAGAGCAGGTATCGGGTCTGATCCGGGAGGAGGTTCGGTCTCTGGTCTACGGAAACCAGCTGACCCAGGGCGGGGTCTCCGTCCTGCCAGAGTCCCTCCTGCAGTGGCTGTCGCAGCGGTTTGTGGGCGAGGCCGACCTGAAGGAGGCGCTGTCCTCTCTGGAGTATAGCATCCTGCAGAAACTCGGGCGGTGGCGGCGACAGCACAGTAAAGAGGAGACGGTCAAAGAGGATGTACTGGACGTTCCTGGGAACGCTGTGACCAAGGAGGTGAGTGGGAAAGTCTCAATTTTACCCTCGCATGTGACGTTGGTACATATTATGGAAAAGAGAAGGTTCCAACCAGAGGTGAAACAGTTAATCGTGAGGAACTTATTTTTGAAATAATGGTCAATTATTTGGTAATCGATTAATTGTTAACTCAAAAAAGGCTATTTCCTGAAAGAATAACACACTCAGACCTGTAATTAAGTCAAAACTGTACTAGCAATTTACATTTGTGGAAGGAGAAAAACCTTTATCTGCAAATATGTTCAACCCAGAACACCTCAATCGGCATCGTTTTTGCTTCACCTGGTTCTGTTAAAAAGGGCCCCTTTTGCCATCCAATTATTAATTGGTTAATTCAAAATGTAACAGATTGTGTTAAATCAAGCAGAAAGAACTGAGCTCTTCATCTGTTGATGTGTGTATGTATGTATGTATGTATATATATATATATATATATATATATATATATGTATGTAATTTCATTTTAGGCAAAGTGTTTATGAATGTGCCTTATTTTTTCTGATCGATTTAACCAAAGAATAACTGATCACTAAAGTAATTGCTCAAACATTTGACTTTTAATCTATTGACTGCTCTACATCTACATACGTTGACTGTTCACCCTGACACTTTTGGGTCCCAAAGGGTTACTCAGGTTGTAACTCTCTGATTCTCAGACGTTCTCAAACTAACATCACAGCTCCTAAACTGCTTCTCTGCATTCCCAGGAAGTCCGTGTGATGGTGATGGAGGCTCTGAAGCTGTTTTCTCAGGATCGAACCGGCCTGGCCGACTACGCTCTGGAGTCCGGAGGTCGGGAACGGACTCTCGTTTACCATTTTGTTCTCACGGTTCAGTTTGTCTGTACAGATTTTGGTTATTTTTGTTTTGTTTCCTATAAATCCAGACCTGAATCCAGGCATTGGGTTTTTATAAGTCGCCTGACATGCGTGTGCTCGTCCTGCAGGGGGCAGCATCCTCAGCACTCGCTGCTCGGAGACCTACGAGACGAAGGCCGCCCTGCTGAGCCTATTCGGACTTCCTCTCTGGTATTTCTCCCAGTCTCCTCGAACCGTGATCCAGGTAACGCTCCTGTTGAACCCAACACACTGCAAACGATGAAGGTTGATTTCTAAGAAGGAAACACCAGAGTGATCAATTTCAGACCCTTAATTCAGTTTTTTATAAAAAATAACCCCGCCGTCTTCCCCCTGCAGCCTGACGTCCATCCCGGGAACTGCTGGGCCTTCAAAGGATCTAAAGGCTTCCTCGTGATCCAGCTGTCCATGAAAATCCTTCCCACAGCTGTCACCATGGAGCACGTCCCCAAATCCCTGGCCCCCAGCGGGACGCTGCGCAGCGCTCCACGAGACTTCAGCGTCTACGTATGACTACAGATCTCTCTGAAGAGCTGCATTTGGTCTGAGCTTCATTGTTTCTTAAAAACTTTTTCAGGGTCTGAAAGACGAGCACCAGGACAGAGGGAAGCTGCTGGGAAATTACACGTACGATGAAGACGGAGAGGATCTGCAGATGTTCACCATCTCAGTAAGTGGTTCCTCAGAAAAGTGAGAGACAGGATAATATAGATTAAACACAACAGATGCTGTTATAACAATATGCAACAGCATCATGACGCATGTTTTCCTTTTATATTGTGAATCTCTAACAAAAACAAAGCGGACAGAAAGTTTCAAACGGAAAATTAAAGATTTATTTCATTACAAGTTCGTTTTTCTTCATCAGTAACTGTCATCACAAAAGCGTTTACACTTGCTAAAGAGCAAAAGCACACCAGAATACTAGATGAAGCTGTTAATAAATTGCAAATTATTCAGTATGTAAATTAATAAACTGACTGTCAGAATTTTATGTAGGCATTTTACTTAAATCATATTTGTCTTTAAAAAGTTAAATGTAAATGGAGTTTATTTGAATATTTGTTTTCCGTCACTTGTTCTGAGAATATCTTTCAGCTTGCAAAACCCACCAATGTCTGACAGACTTTCAGAAAGTCTGGCGAACGTTAAAATATTACCAAAAAAAAGTTTAGATCACCAGATGGAAACCAGGAGAAACATGGCGGCTTTTTAACTGCTCTGATTCATTTCTCTGGCCTTTTCCAGGAGGAGAACGACGACGCCTTCCAGATCATCGAGGTGCAGGTTCTGTCTAACTGGGGCCACCCAGAGTACACATGCATGTACCGCTTCAGAGTGCACGGGTTGCCGAGCGACGTCTGAGTTGACGGGGCGGAGAAGCTCTGCTCTCTTTTTGACCGTCTGCGCGGCGGCTGGTTCTTACGTTTCCCGTGGAAACGCTCTCTGTCCGGTGATCCAATGAATCTGTTCATAGTTTCTCTATCCAGGTTCTGCTTCCAGGTCGTTGCTGCTGGTTTTCAACGTGTTTTATGCATTTATCAGGTGTGATGTCATTCAGGTGTTGCGTCAGAGTAAAAACCTTCTCTCTGCGTCACGGCGCGGATGAATGGGCCGACGGGTCGGTCTGACGAAGAGGGAAGAAGGTTTTAAAGCAGAAACTGAAACGACATCAAGCTTCAGCAGATGACTCAATATGAAAAATATTTTTACGTTTGAAAACTGTAAAAATGTGACACCTGAACACTCGAAGGGAAAGAAAAAGTAAAATCTATTTCCAACAGCAGCTGACTGTCTCCGGTTTGAAAGTTTATTTCTCATTTGCACTGGAACTTTTTTTTATGTATAATCTGATGTATGTAAATATTTTTGTACAAGACTTTAAACTGAATTGTTGAATAATAAAGATCTGACATTTTAAAAGCTTTCTCTTGTTGCATTGATGCAGAGGTTCCCAAACTGTGGGGGGCCTGCCATTGCAAGGGGTTTGGGGGGGGGCCACGGGTAGCGGTATGGATGGATGGGGAAAAAAAAAAAAACGACGATGAATGCTGTGTGTGCTGGGGGGGTGTTTGAGTGGATGGACGAGTATAACTGGGAGATTCTAAGTACCAGGAGAAAAAGTTTGGGGAAACGATGCAGTAATGTATGACGCGTCAGTCCAAGCAAATGGCAGGATTCAAGCAGATCAGACATCCCAGCAGAGGTCGGCATGAAGAAGCGCCCAGATATTCCAAAAATAATCGTGAGAGAAGAGGCAACTCTTTCCTGATGGCTCTACCCCACCGACAGAACGTGAACACTTTAAACCTGGTTCTCTACTGTAACTTTACTGTTTAATGCAGCATTTTTCCTGTCTTTGTATCTGCAGGTCTCAGCAACTTCTGCCTGCTAAAATGTGAGAACACAGCTGGACACATACTGGTAGCTAATGTTTTCTTTATTTTCACTTTTATATTTATAAGTTTAAATGTTTGGGGAGCATTTTTGTTGGAATGAAAAGGCAATAGAAAACCATTGTGTGCTGGTTGATTGAATGCATTGGTCAATATTAATATACATTGGTATCAAAACAATTTTTTACGCATCCAATGGAATAAGATTTGTTATGAAGTTATTAAAGTGAGTTCTATGTTAATATAAAGAATGTACTTCGCGTGAAATTAATAATTTATAAAGCTATGGTTTGATGACTTCCTTAAGGCAGAGTGTCAGAATAAGAGTTTTTAAAGAGACAGAGGCCAAATTTCATAATTTTTCTCCGTTGTTGTAATTGCCTTCACCACCGCTTCCATGCATCATGGTGACGCTTCCGGAACACCTCCAACACCGAGATTGTAATATTCCGGCTCCGTGTCATTCTGTTGGACTCTCTGCTTCCCCCTGGTGGTCTGTCGGAAGACAACACAGCCGAGTTACAGCATCATGCCAGGCTGAGCGCTTCAAACTGTAACGGTACCTTATGAGTGTAGAAAATCAGAGAGCTGAAGATCAGCAGACTCAGCAGCAGGACCACCAGTCTGATGATAAAAACTGTTGGATCTGATGAGACACACAGTCACAATAGTTAAGCTCATCATGTCAGATTTATGTTCACGGTGATAAAGTTTCCCTCAGCTCGTGTTCTTTTCATACCGGTCGGCCTGGAAATGCTTATTTATGTATCCTCATGTATCCATTTGAACTTAAGGAACAACATTATTATTCAAGAGTGAAACTGGACACGTTTAAAAACGAATGACTTATCAATTCAGAAATATCACATTTATGACGATGGAGAAATGGAAGGCAAATCCTGAATCTATTAATATTTCTCAAGAATGCTTATTCATTTGCTAAATGAAGCAACATGTGCATTTCAGCAGATATTTTGTACTCGTAGAGGACACATAAAACGTAAGAGCCGCTGTGAAACACAGTGGCGAGAGCCAAAAATGTCAATTTACATTGCTGTGTATGCTTTTTGTATATTTAGATATTTTCTTAACGGTAAGATTCTCTTGTAGTATGTTTTCTGTATAAAAGCACCACCTAGGGGAAGTACTTGAAAACTTATAAAACGTGTCACAGTAGATCAGAAAGTAACCTGAATGTGACGTGTTCAGCTCGACAGTTTTTTTCTTTGACCGTTACGTGTGAAATACTGTGCAAGATTGAAGAATTGTTTTTGATATCTGCTCAAAGAGAATTAAAGTTCGTCGTTCATCAGGCTGTGTGTGGGTTTTGTAAGTACTTCTTCAGTTCATTAAGAGATGCACAAGAGCGTATGGTGGAGCAGAAACACGTCAGCTAAAACCCAAGCTAGCGAACGTCAACGATAGAAAACAGAAACTCGTTGAATATTGTGACTTGACACTGAAATGAATAAGCAATCACTGCAACAGTGTTCTTCCTCTGTAAACGTAATGCTCACCATCAACACCCCAAGTGCGAACTCATTTCTCAGCTACATGTTTGCCACTTGAAGCCAAATTTTCAACTGTACCATAATTCACAGGCGTATCATTTTTTCCCCCCCCCAGTGGAGTCAAAGTTGCTAGTAGACTGAAAATAATCCAACCTCTTCAAATGTTTATGTTCACAAAGTTCCTGCTCTGCTCCTCCTTAGAGGACCTGTTAGCTTAAGCACATGTCTAAAACGTTGTGCTAAAAATGTACTAAAACTTGACCGATCAGATTCCAAACTGTCGGTAATGTTCTCTTTTTGTGTCTATTTGAATTCATAACATTTTTGTACACATTGGTTACATCCTGATATCAATGTCCTTGTCTAAATTAATTTTAAAATGACATGTTTTTCACAGTTATTAGTGCCAAGAACACTTTTTTTAACAAAACAGAATAAAATTATCTTTGGTCTTTTTCACCGTCCACTCGGTTTGAGGGATCAAAGATTGTGTGAAAACTTCGGGTACACGGAGAAAACGGCAGGTTAGTTTGCATGTAAATATTTGGTTTATATCCATAATCTGATATTTACATAACTGAATAACACAAATACGTCCTACATGCTGGCAAACCTGAATCTCTCTTTCCCTTCACTTTGGAATGTTGCAAAGTTTAATTTGCAACCCATTTTTCTGTGTTGACAGAAATATTCCTGACATTCATTCATAAATATATATAAAAATACATATTTTCTGTTACAGCGATTCCAAACAGATGATCTTCTCTTCATAGTAGTGCATTTTCATTTTTGAGGAAAATGGCTCCAGAGGCTGCATTTGTTATATAAATCATTTTACTAATGACACGTTTATTTTTAAAATCAGTTGAAATTCAGATTAGGATATTTATTTATTATTTCCTGTCTTTTAAGACTTAAAAAACAAAACAAAAAAAAAACTGAATATTTTTAAACATACTCACCGTAACTGGGAAGTTGTTCCAGCTCAGTAGCACCATGACAGGTGCTGTTGGAGATGCTGATGACAGCATCATGGAGGGATTGGAAAGACGAAATAAGGTAAAGATGACTTTTTACGTCTTCAGAAGCGATGGTACTCAGTTCATCAACGGCCCTCGGTGCGCTAAAAGCGTAGCCCACACCTGAAACGAACATGTACTACTACAGCAGTGATCTAAGAAGGAAAACTTGTTCTACAGTTAAACTGTATCATCCACACAGAAGAGTGACGTTACCAATAACAAAGACCTTGATCCCAGCGTCTTTCAGATTCTTCGCTGGGATTTCTACTTTGTCCTGAGCCTCTCCATCAGTGATCAGAACAACAATTTTTTTTGAGTCTGGACGCATTCCCACTCCGGGTTTAAAGTTGTGGTTACGGATGTAATCCAGAGCTTTTCCTGCATGTTGTGAAGAAGAAAGAAATGTTTCAGGAATGGGTTTTACATGCCTGAAAAAAATAATCACATTTTAAATCTGATGGGTTTTTTTTCTAATGCCCAGTTAAGACTAGGGTAAGAATATGGACCCAGAGAAAAGTCTAAAACTTTTCGATTTAAACTACTTTCACGTTGACAGTTTCTTATAGAAAGTATCAAACAGTGTAGAGACATAAAAATGTGTATCTAGTTCTGGTCCAATAACATTTGGTGTGTCTTTTGTATTTTTGTAAGAACTTATTTGTTGCTGAAATTTTAATCTTTCCTTCTGTCTGCCAACGAAAAGAGTGATTCTGTGGGCTCCACCTGCTGCCCTAAAGCGAAATCTCCATAGTAACCTGTGGCTCTGCTGGTTTCTATATTAAGCAACATCTTCTTTTATCTAATTTTGTTCCAGCAAAACTAACAGACAAAGCTGACCCAGGTTATATTCCGAGGGAGAAGTTGCTCTAGAACCCTTCAAAATGAAAGGTTCTAGTTGTGAACCATTCACAATGGAACTCCCATTGCTCCTCATGGTCAGACCCTGCTGTTGGCACAATAACATACTGACCTGTCATTGTGCCTCCAGCTATTTGTCGTATCTGGTCAATGGCCTGCAGCAGCGACTGCTTGTTGTTGTGGCTGTTCAGGTGCCACTCAGTTTTTGGGTTGGTACTGTACTGAGTCAAACCTACAGAAAACACACATGAACAGATCAAATCAAACAGGAACTTGGAGCAAGATTATGTTTTGACAATAATATTGCTGGCATACTGCGTACACTAAGCTAGCTCATTATATGGCCTTTGTTTAAGTGATAATGAAGTAATACCTATTTGGACTTTGTTGGGACCGATGGGGAAGTTTTGAACCATCTCAGATATAAATGATTTTATCCTTCTAAAGTCATCATGGCTAATACTCCCAGAACCGTCCACTAGAATCACAATGTCAGCTCTGACCATTTCACACTGAGATCCTGAAAGAAGAAAACAGTTACAAATGTTTGTGAAAAATAATGTTAAACACAGCGATGCTAAAGCACAGATTTATCTGTCCTTTTGGTCATTTCCTCTGCTCCATGTCGGCACGGTTAGGAAAACACACGTTTTCCCAACTGTTTTTTTTCTCTTTTTCACATCACCAGGGCATCTCAGCCACTTTCTGTGAGCTTTAGTATCGCGGTAGCAAAAAAATAAATAAAAAGTTAAACGTGGGCGTCAAGGGCATGGAAAATCTATCCCACTGCCAAAGAATAAAGTACAAGCAGTCATTTGAGATGTCAAAGAGAAATGAGTTTTGATATAGTGTGCACATCAACAAAGTGTTTGTTACGCTCATCCCATGGCCAGTATAGAACAGCAATGAAACTAGGATTCAATTCTGAACAGAGAATATGTTAAGTCCGAGTAAATCCATCATCACCCCCATAAATGCTGTGCTGATGCCCCTCAGAAAAACAGCAGAGTTCTGAAACGGGGTGTGAAGAGTTAATAGAGTTCATGGGCTTCATCAGGAAGACAATTATTTATGTCGGCATTTCACAAAAAAACAGGGAAAACAATTCAACTCTGTTGAATAAAGCTAAAATAATTGATTCTACATTAAATACATTAACTGATACAAAGAAAAAAAAAAGTCTCATATTTACAGTAAAAGACCAGCAGCTGTGACTCAGAATTTTACAGTATAAATATGGTAAATTAAAGACTTTTTTTTTTACGGTGTAGATTATGTAATGTGACTTTATTGACTTATGTTGTGTGAGCCAAAATGAATCCGTTTACCTGTGTAGTTGTAGATTTCATCACCTTGCAGCCCTGAAAACCAGGAAATAAATGTCAGCAGGTGTTAAAAAGGCTCTATTACTACCAACTGCAGTTCTGCACCATATAATAATACATAAACACTTTGCTAAGACTGAGCGTCTTACTTTGCAAAAGACCTTAATCTCTGTAAGAGAATCTTAAAGAGAAAGCAATGGTGATAAAAACACTGTTAAAAACACCACATTTTTTTAAGTTTCAAGAAGTGAAAATATTATTGTTCCTCAGACAAGTGTTTCTTTCTCACTTTAGACTCCCATGAAAAGTGTAGACATTTGTCACTGTGTCGGCCTTCAGCTGAACGCCAATAGATGCAGGATGGGGTGCAGGAATTTGAAGAGGTCAAAGGTTGTTTTCAGGGAACAGGTTCATGGCTTAATGACAGACAAGTACCTCTTACCTTGGCCATGCCATGCTGAGGGTTTGAGTCTTACCTGAGCTCAACAGCAGCACCAGCGGCACCAGCATTTGATCCATGTGCAGGAGAGAAAAGTGTCTTTATCTGGTCGTCCTATCTTGTCTTCTCTTCTCTTTTGGTGATGTCATGTCCTTTTCCTGTTGTTTTTTCCTGTTGTAAGCTCACATATTTTTGTTGGTGCACACAGAGTGCTGCCAAAGCTAAATTCATGAACACTAAATTGTCCCCACAACACCACAGCTTAAAATGTTCCAGGCTATGTTGCACAAGGGAGCAGCAACAAGTAGTGACGAACGCCGACAAAGCAAAGGAGTAAAAACACATATTTGAAGGTTGGACTTTATTTGGCAAGATATACATGTCAGAAACTACTTCACATTTTCAGAGATATGCAAGAATGAGGAACATGTTTAGAGTTTCTTGTGACTCTACCGAAGCATATTTCTCGCTCCGAGGAGCAGAATATCATGAAACCATGATGCTCTGTTGAAATCTGGATGAATGTCAAGGTGCAGTAAAGACTGGACAGCTTCATTCAGTCTCCTGTGCGAGAGTGAATGAAGAGTGTGAGTGAGTGGGGTAATAATCGCAGCATCCTGATTGAGGCTAAGGGAATTTTTCTCATGAAGACAACTATAAGAAGACCCAACAAAACACTTGATTATGAATCAGTTTCCTGCAGCAAATGTTTAATTTTAGGCTTCAGAATAAATAAAGATGTTTCCCTCTGTCTGAATGTGTGTTACAGACAGCAACTCTAATTTGTGCCTGAGGTGTTTTAAGGGTCCAGTGCTCTGATTAATGTTATATAAAACTGTCCGTCCAGCTTCCCTCAGCATCACTCTAAAATTTATTGAATGGTTAATGATCAGAATTCATTTCATGATGTTGGTCCTCTTCTTTCTACCTCAAGACCGGTTCTTCCTTGTTCTTTGTGGACTTCCACTTCATTTGACGGCATTAATGGTGTCACCACACCTAATTGGTGTGTTTTAAATGAAGCTCTTAAATGATTGCACAGCAGCTGTACATGTTTGATGAGCTGGCTTAAGGTGTTCTTTGGAAATGGAAAACACAAACGTTGTGATTGATTTCCTGTGTCTAAAGCAGAAGTTGGTGCTTTGCAAAATATGTGTTGATTTTGAAATTACATTTTTTTTTTTTTTACTGGGTTAACTGTTGATTTCTTGATAGGTTTATTTGTAGTAGAACTGAAAGAGGAACCAGGGTCTGGTCAAGGAATCAAATCACCTGAAACTATTTCACCTGGAGAACTCAGGAGTTCCAGACTGATGAATGTTTAGAGTTGGGCTCAGATCTGTCTCCATGCAGAGGGATTCGCTGCAGAATTTCAGAATGAAAGTCCAGCCAAAAAAGGTTATTGTATTATTTCTTTCTTATTTCCAAAGCAATTTGGATTGATCTTGAAAATTAAGGTAGAAGTTCTTATAGAAGGTACTGCTAGTTCTAGTTTAAGGCAACTCATCCTTCCTTGGGTTTTTCTATGCCAAAACACACAATGTGATTTGTCTTTGCTGGTACAGATAGAGGCTGTGTCTTGTTTTTAGGAATATATTCTAAAAATATATTCCTAATTTTTTAGAATATTAAAAATACAATTCAATAACAAAATAAACTTTATTAGAAACAAAACGAGACTTAATATTACTCTCAAGTGGCTAAAATAAAATGTTTCAATTAAGCTTCAATGTTGCTTTACCTGACAGACAAAGTTCAAAACAGACTTAACCAAAGAGACACTCTGTTTTTAATCAGTTTAAATGTGACCTGACGCAACATATGGAGCTTAGCTGAGGCCATGACATTTGTTGAAAAGATAAAAAACAAGATCTGAAACTGAAATGGATGTGAAGGTAAAAAAAAAAAAAAGTTCAAAACTACTTTTTCAGACCAAGTTTAAATTTTTGTTTTCTTTTGAATAATCTTTATGACCCCAATGTAGTTCCATACTCGTCTTTCTGACTGACTTTGTAATGTCCTTATTACATATTAACACAAAAAGCAAACTAACAGCTACACTACTGATTATAAGGTCTCTGGATAATCTGAGAATTACATAAATCTAAATAGTCTGAAACTGTATTATAAGGATTATATTAAAAGTCATTAATAAGAAAATGAAACAATAGTTTGGAAAAACAGAACCAATCAAAAAATACAGCACATGACTTGATTTGGGGAAAAAGACATTGAACATCAAAGCAACAGCAGGAATGTTTCTACAAGGAGCTGCTTTCTTCAATACACATTCTCAACCACACGGTGTCGCTAGAGAGCTGCCTCCTCTTGCTCTTCATCTCCAACATCCACGTTCCTCCGTGGGCCAGTCTGCTGCCCCCTGGTGGTCTGTAGGAAGCCAAAGGCACACATCCAGCTGAGTTCAAGCATCATCCCAATCTGAAGGCTTCACCCGAGTCAAAAATGAGCCTCTACGCTACCTTATGGCTGCAGTAGATCACAGAGATGAAGATCAGCAGACTCAGCAGCAGGACCACTAGTCTGATTGTGAAAACCATTGGATCTGATGAGACACACTCAGTCACTGCATGGGCACAAGAACCATCCCAGCTGGATTCAGCTCTCCCATCAGCTTACCTGAGACACTCAGAGTCAGCTCACGGCTCTCAGAGGAGAAGTTATGAGAAAAAACATGGACGTTGTAAACACAGCTGTAGCTTCCTCTGTGGGCGGGCTCTGCAGCAGTAAACAGGAAGTGTGCAGAGTGATTGCTGGCTGGCTGGCTGTAGCTGTATGTTGTGTTGGAAGAAGTGAAGGAGAGTTGGAAGGAACCTCCTGGATACTGTGGCTGGATGGAGCAGCTGATGGTGAAGCTGGAACCCTGACACACTCCTGCTGAGCTTGACTGCGGGATGCCTGTGACCCCGTCCCTGGATGACACCGAAATGATTGGCTCAACCAGCAAGTCTGAAAGGAGACAGATGATTGGCTTGTCAGTTTCATCTGTGGTTTCAGCCTAGTTCAATGCTGCATAACATTTGAATCTGAGGCAGGAATGTAGATCTGGCAACAATCAACATCATAGTATTCAAAGATCATGTCGACTATCAATACTTTGATACACAAGGCAGCTTTGTTGGATTCTACCTGTACACACAAGCTCCAGAATTGTGCCAGACTGAGATGATGACAATAATGACAGTGATGCACACTCCCTTAGTGGATGTCCAGACTTAAAACAGCTGAGCTCAATTTCCCAAACTTGTCTAACTGAAGAGTCATTCATGGTTCCCATGGAAACGACTGAACCACAATCCAACTCTCTGCAGGCTGCAGCTGCTTCCTGCATGGTCCAACTCGAGGCGCTCACTGGTCTCCATGTTCCGAGCTTCACCTCCAGAGTTCCTTCACAGCGACTGGCTCCTCCCACCAACTTGATGGGTTCTGAACACAAATCAGACAGTCATCAGTAAATGATAGTAACAATTTGATCAGAACAGGAATAACTCCACCCCTTTTCTACCTGAGCAGGTGAGTCTAATGGCTTTGTTAGGTGAGCAGGTGTTTCTAACTGAGCCTGATCTTCTACAGTCCAGGAGGGAGGATTCAGTTCCTCCACACTGGAACTCTGCTGTCCATGTTGGAGTTTCCAGTTCTCCATAGAGCGTCCTCTGCAGGACTGAAGGAGGTCCACAGCCAATCTCCCTGCAGACCACCTCTGCATCCTGCTGGTCAAAGTCAGCTTCACATACTGTAGACCAGGTCTGGTTGGACTGGGAGGCTTTCACCTCCAGTCTGCCTGAACAAAGACTGGTACCATTCACCAACCTGACAGAGTCTGAATAGAGGAGAGGTGGGAGAAGCATGGAGAAATTAATCCTTAATATTAGTGAACAGTTCTATTATTTAATATCTGCACAAGCTTTTCCAATTGCAAATGTGTCAGACTCTAGTAGCTGCAGGACACCGACCCTTGAGAACCACAATTGTTACTCAAGTACAAAGATATTAACACTACATACCGCTTTTACTTCCTTAACCTGATGAAGCAGCACTTGAGGGTTTTGACCCTTTTTTAAAAAAAGGTTTGATGCAGCTATAAAAGGCTACCTTAGCAGTTCTTCAGTTCTGTTATTGCTGACCTGCACACAACAGTAAGTTCGAAAGAAATGTTTTAACTCCAACTGATTTGTTTGGACAAATTTTATTCCGATGTTGAAAAGATCCTTGGTACAAGATCATCCAAAATCAAGCAGTAGTTAACTTTTAGACTGTACCATCTGCTTCGATTGCCTTTGATGCTGTGACTGACCCTCTGTGGAACAACCCCTAGGGCCAACCGAAACAACATTGTGCCAACACTTTCCCAGGCTTGACAAAAATTGGTTAGGTACTGGAACACACTGTCAGTGGGCAACCTCTGGACAAGAGAGGGAGAGAAGTCTTCTGGCATCCATGTGGGTTTGTAATGCAACAACAATGAGATTTAGGCTTACAGATATCACTGGAGGGACTAATACTCCTTTGTCACAATCCCCATCCTTGCAGATGATGTTGCAGCAGAGTTGAGTAAAAAAAAGTCAAAAAGTTTCACTGAGCCTGTACCTGTTAATACCAATTAATTTGATTTAAAAGTTACTCAGAGACTTACCTAAGCATGTAACATCCAAGATGGAGGAAGAAAAATCTGCTGATGCGCACTCTCTCAGAGGATATCCAGGCCTAACACAGTCAGAACTGATCCACCACACAGAGCTGACTGAGAAATTCTCACGTTTTTGAACAGAAACAGCAGAACCACATTTCATCTGACCACAGACGACAGCTGCTTCCAACAAGTACCAGTCTGGACCTTTAACTGGTCTCCACTCAGTTCGTTTCAGCTCTAGTGTTCCTTCACAGCGACTGGCTCCTCCCACCAACCTGATGGGTTCTGAACACAAATCAGACAGTCATCAGTAAATGATAGTAACAATTTGATCAGAACAGGAATAACTCCACCCCTTTTCTACCTGAGCAGGTGAGTCTAATGGCTTTGTTAGGTGAGCAGGTGTTTCTAACTGAGCCTGATCTTCTACAGTCCAGGAGGGAGGATTCAGTTCCTCCACACTGGAACTCTGCTGTCCATGTTGGAGTTTCCAGTTCTCCATAGAGCGTCCTCTGCAGGACTGAAGGAGGTCCACAGCCAATCTCCCTGCAGACCACCTCTGCATCCTGCTGGTCAAAGTCAGCTTCACATACTGTAGACCAGGTCTGGTTGGACTGGGAGGCTTTCACC